>DVZL01000641.1:0-21777 GCA_018236625.1 Lasaia peninsularis
GGCGAAAATAAAATTATTCATTAATTAATAATAAACATTAGTGACATAAACTTATTGTACTGGTTCGTTGACAGTTTGAAACTAAAAATAAACAGTTTCAATCAAAAAATATTATTAAAACACATATTTTATTTAAAGAAAAATGGAATAGTATCATCTTTAGACTTCTATTGTATACTGATTTCTTTATTTTTATTTTTTTTAAGAATAAGTTAACATTAAGAAACAAAAATGGGTTAGTTTTTTATTGTTAACATATACTTAAAAATATTAATATTTTTTATTTTAATAATATATCGAACTTACGTAAAGTTGAACGTAATAATAAATGTAATGTCATCACTAATTTTACTTACGATTTAAGAAATAACAGATAAAAAGAGAGAATTTTATAAAGATATAACTACAAAACTAACTTAAATAACTTAAAAATTGTATAGGAAAGTATATTTTAAGTACAAAAAATTAATCTAAGTAACGTACTTCGTTGATGTTCGTATGGCAATAACTTTTAATTATTGGAAAAAAATTTTTTATGGCATCAATACTTAAATTGTCAACATTTATATCTCAGTCGGAAGTGCGATATAATATAATAATTCATAAAAAAATAATAATTATATAAAACAACAAAAAATATAACCAATCAAAAATATTAGAACCATTTGCAATTTAAATGTATCATTACTATATATAAACCCAATATTAATATAAAATTAAAAAAAACCGTGTAGCTTCTTTAACCGGAGATACTCATATACTCAGTACGTGGCCACATTCAAATACATTATGCACTTTTTTTTATGAGTATCAACAAAATAAATACAAAAACATATTACGATACTGACTTTTTAATAATAACCGCCAACTATAAAATATACTATCGATAAGTTGTTTCCACAACACTAGTATTTGTCTCGCAACAGAAAGATTAGAGTTTAGATACATTATTTTCATATACATGAGTCTAATTAGTACATATTAACTATTTTAAGCAATGCTTTTTAGAATACAAATAATAAACGCAAAATTAGGAACCAAGAAAAGTTAGGAATGTCAATGAACATAGTCTAGGAACAACAATTTGGGCATCCTTGTTTAGTTCCTAAAGCAAAATATTTTACTTTCGATAAAAAATGAGATAGTGAGTGTTGTCGTTAAGTTATTTTACATACCTACATTTCTGTTTTTTTTTATATAATTAACTGATACTAACAACCCTTTTCCATGTAAATTTGATTCAGGAAAGAATGTGTAAATTATATGTCCAAAGGTGTAATAAATTATAAAAACTGTTTGGTACGGTACATTTTTACGCATACATACTAGTATATATTATTACGCGAAGTCACTTGCAGGGTAAGCAGAGAGTATCAAATGCTAATAGTCACTTTCTCTACATATTTGCCTAGCTTCCTCCACATTAATAATTATTCTCTTCATGCAAACTCGCCAGTTTCCGATCCTCTTGACACCATTCTCAAATAATACGCGAGCTATTTGGTCGTGGAATGTATAATTTTGTTTTATGCTGGTATATTTTTTTTCAATTATCCAGAAAAAAATTTAGTATACATTTTTTCTAACGATGTATCCTTGCACTATATTTTTGTTTTAATTTCAACCAATACAGAGCGAATTTTTTGAATCGCATTTGACATCTATTATAAATAAATAAGTATTATTAACTGAAAAGCAATTGCAGCTTTATTATTATTTGACATAATTTTATAAGTCTCTGATTTTGATATAACGTCTTACACTAACACTTCTAAAAAGACCTCTCCCAAATACGTAGTATTGCTAACTCTTTATAAACTGGCCACCTTCTCTTTCTGTCAGTTTTGTGGTGTTGACAAAGTAAAGTAAAACCGGTCTTATGAGAGTGAGATAGGTGGCCTTATGAGAATGAGATAGATGTTTGATATTGTCGAACAGGTCGTTGTTCGGTGTGTAATTCCCAGATAGTACTTTTTGCTTCATGATTATAATTGACCTACTGATTTGTAAATGCAGAGGTCGAAACTCTATACTCAAACTAAAATACAATCATTGTTTTAGTAATATGTATCATTATAATAAATTGGTTCCCACCAAGTTTGTTTATAATATATCAAAGTTATATAATACATGTTGTAAATATTTGTTTAATATAGTATGTGAATCACTACGAGTTTGCACTTCTGATAAGCTATGGGTGCCATTTTTGGTGGGCATGCTAAATACTACAAATATAAAATGAACCTTTATTTTGGTAAATAGACCAATTCGTATATTAATAGGTATAATAATGACCGGTCTTGGTGAGTTTATATTGAAAGCGACCCGCCCCGTCTTCACCCGGCTAAATGATGTGTTATAAACCTTCCTCTTGAATAACTCTTGTTTAAATCGGCAACAAAATCAGTTGGGTAGTTTTAATGATCTAAGCATACATAGGGGCAGGGCGATATACATAATCTTGTATATTGATAAGGATCTTTATATTTAACTATTTGTACCGGCGAACTCAGTACCATCCAAAAATTTTAAGTTTCAATGGTTACAGAAACACAAAACACAGAAAACTTGGTCCAGCCGTTTTTCAGTTATAAATAGTGTAACTAATACGACTTTGTTTTGTATGAGAATAATAAATTAAGTACAGTGAATGGAAAAATATCTTGAAACAGTCCGTAATACAGTTACATAGACCCCAAGAATTAATTCGAAATAATATGAAAATTAATATCTTTGTAACTTTTTGTTGGGGTCCTTTTTGGCGCTTTTTAGCGTCATATGACTTTATACACTAGCAAGTAGACCAACCTTAATATTGAATGTATATAATAACTTTATATCTTGGTAAGTAGACCGTCCAGTTCTAGTACTTCTGGCACTTCGATGTCCTCGAGTCGGATGTCCGACGGACTGAACGGGAAGTTCACGGAGAATATCATCTTCGTATCCATCAGGAGGTTTTGCTGAAACGAAATTTATTTCATTTATATAAAATATTCTTCCTTTTTTGACCGTCTCCTTGGTAAGGGGCTAGCGTAAACGCCTAACGCCAGCGATCAACCGGGAGGCTCGAGTTCGATTCCAGATACGCGGGACAGGCATTTGTGTGATGAACATACATGTCTGTATTTCCGAGTCTGGGTGTATATTAGAATAAAATTTCTATGTATTAGTATCGTTGCTTTTATATAAACTCATAACACAAGCATGTAATTTGCGTATTATTTTTAAATCCATCTACAACATATTTAGGTCACATTGGACTATGGGAACTAATATGTTGGCTTATTATTTAGTTTGATCAGAACTTATGTTTAACTATTTTATTTCTGGACTTATTATAACGAAGTTTGTTATACAGGTACACTAACATTTTTAAATAACATTCGATTATTATTTACTTAAGAAACTCAAATTTACTTTACCGTTCATCTCCTTTTACACTTTTAGGAATTTTTCTCTTAATTTATACTAATAGTCTCTATTATCACGTATAACCATATTTCACCAACTTTGGGATAGACAGAGAGTTTAAAATAGTAAATGTGATTATTCATACCTACATTCCTATTGTAATATTTCCCTTGTTGTTTTTTTTTTCACTATTACAACTCAAGGTATTCTACGTATTAAGGATGATGATAAATAACTCACATGTTCGCTGGCGTTGGTCCCCGCCCTCTCCTGCATCAGCTTCTGTATCTCGTGGATGAACTCCCGCGTCACTTTGACCTCGTACTCCTCGGACGGGGTGTACATGTTGAGGATCTGTGGAACATGTATACATACATATGGGGCGAGCAAAGTCCTCAGTCATTAACTGTAAAGCTAAAGGTATTGAAAATTACACTTTTAACAAAGACTTTTCCCTAATATTAAACAACTATTTCATTCTCATACGGCCGGCTATTTCACTCTGACAAGGCCGGGTCGTTTTGATTTTGAGGTCGACAAGACTAGTGAGTTAGCAACACTACGTATTTTGGATAGGTTTTCGTTAGGATCTCTAATTAATTTTTATTTTATCGCCTCGTTGGTTGAGTCGCGAGGCTCGGTTTTATTTCCCGATAGGAACAGACATTTGTGTGATGAACATAGATGTTTTTATTTCCGAGTCTGGGTGTTTATTCTTGTATCTATATAAGTATTTCTATGTATTAGTATCTTTGTTTAACACCAACAACACAAGCATTTATTATTTTATAATTATTATATATATTAGCTGGCTTTGGGGTTCGATAAATTTTTGTCATTTGTTCAGTAATACTTATTATTATTTATTACTTACGACTAGAGATAAACTCATCATTTACGCTATCAATTTGTAGATTTTAAGTCTACAAAATTTTTTTAATGAACTGTCGTGGCAAGTACCAGGATTTGGAACTGTGGTGAAGCTATTTGATAGAATGTGTTTAAAAAGTAAGTGTTCCCGACCTTGCAGACTTGCATGGCGGAGAGGTCGGCGCACATGTCGACGGTGCTGGCCACGTCCGCCATGGACTTGCGCGCCTGCAGCAGGTGCACCGCCTGCGTGATCGGCTTCAGCACGCCGATCGCCTCCTCCACCTGCGACACATTCACGAGTTATGGACGAATCTAAAAGCTATTGTATCATACTAGTATTAGAAAAACAGGTATAAAACCGATCGAATTTTATTGACACAAATAGCTTTTAATATCACAACGCGATTGTTAAATGGCATTTGATAAACCGATTATCAAGAAACTGCGGTGTTGCAGTCTTTACTTATTATAACTTTAATAAACGAATATACATACGTAAACTACGCACGCACTTATACGAGCACACACGCAGACACGTGTGCGTGCACGCTTGCAATTTAGTGTATAAAAAGTTATAAATAAATGTAAGACTGGATTATCATTATATGTTGCGACTATTCTTGAAAATATAAATATTATTAAAATGAAACTAAATGTAAAAATTGAAAGCAACTTTCAGCAAATAAACCTACTTAAGAAAAAATAATAAAATTTGTTATATAACAGAAATACATTTGTAACAACCACACAACAAAAAGAAAAACAACTAAATGACTAAATTTACTTTCCTAATTTCAAAACAAAGAGTTTCGTCTTATACTTGTCAATTGTATGTTTAATAATATTATTAAATGCAAATTAATAATAATTAAAAGAATAATAATACTTAATTCTAAATAATAATAACTATTAAAGTTTGTTTGTAAGCATTTGGGTTTAAATTACTAGAAAAAATTAACAAATCATGACCTTCAATGAATAACTTACACTCTTTTGTCCATACTCAGCGAGATGTTCTTTAATCCAGGTCTCCAGGTGTGAAATATTGTATCTGATCTGCAGTCCTTTGGCCCAACAGCACAGATCTTTACGCAGCAGTAGGTGGTTCAGACTGTATGCACAGATGTAGTAGAACAGCTGAAAATAATAAGTTATTTACATCACCATTAGACGGTCTAGATTATAAAATGCCATAGTTAACATTGACATTAGATATTCCAGGTCAGTAGACCTCGGAGCCTAGGTGGTCTAGTGGCACTTCGTAGTCCAGGTTCAACCACAGCTATGTACAAATGTGTTTTCTAATCTAAGTAGAATTTTTGAGTACCTTAATGGTAAAGGAAAATATCATGAGAAAACTCGGATTCGTGTATGCGGATTCAACTTATTCTAGGATTGGGTTTGGTTTCCCTTCTGGGTTGCCGGGGTTATGTGCACTATCGTCTCGACGCGATCGTGTCGTTTTGCATGATTTGAAATGTCAAACTCAAAAAATCTAGAATAATTTTTGGCGGTTATTCTGTAAAAACTGATGCTTCCGTTCAAATCTTCTACATTAGGTTACCGACACTAATGTCATCTGATACACACTACTAGATTTTGGAGAAGGACATAGCTTAAATTGTATTGGGATATATGAAGCACATAGCCGCCAAACGGTAGGCAACAGCTATAATACATTAGCCAACAGTAATATTTGTATGCAAAATTTTGACGTTTGAATATATATTTTTCTGGCATACGTTTAAAAAAAATACTCCGCTTACATGTTTTTTTTTTTGTATAAATTATTCCAAGCATTTGTAAATAAATGCACAAATATCTTTAGTTAGTAGTATAATTTAATTATAATTATTTTATTTATTATTTTAAAGTTAATTAGTTTGTACACTATCTATTTCTCTTATTTTATACATTTATTTTGTACCACTTTGTACTTCTTATATTGTGTATTTTTTTTCTTGTAACATCACACATGCACGATAGTGTGTTAATTTAATAAAAAAATATCGTCTCCCATATATCTCCGAAAGAGACCATACATATGTACCAAATATGTGACAAATGAGGAGTTCGTCGTTAGGCTTTTCAGATCAACTGTAAATAGCTACAAGAACAAGTCGCCCTACTCGGGACTTCGTGTGTCACAATCCGGCACAGAGACAGTGATGGCGGGTCGGCTGACCTGCTTGAAGAGCAGCACCCTGAGCGGCGGGTCGACGGCGTGCTGCCGCAGGTGGTCGTGCGCGGCGCTCAGCTCGTGCTTGAGGCGGGCGGGCCCGGCCGACGGCGGCGCCGGCGCCGCGCGCGCCGACCCCGAGATGCCGCTGATCTCCTCGTACTCCAGGATCGCCGGCACGATCAGGCGCTCCAGCTGCCGCTCCAGCAGCGTGATCAGACCTGCGAACGGCGTACGTTAAAAGAATTTCAGTTTTAAAGATTAATTAATAAAAAGTGATACCGCAAGTTTGCGTAGGATGACCGATGTATTTTCAACATATTGTTATTAATTCTGCTGCAGCTAACTAAACTTATTTTTAGTCATCGATTTCTTCGACGCAAATAAACATTAAACTTTTGGTCCTGTCGGATTAGTTTGTATGTGACATTACAGCAGACGTTTAATCTATACAACGAAATATTTTCATTAGCAAAAGGAGCCGTAAAAGTTACACCATTTTAAGATAAATAATAGGCATCGGCTACCTTCGTGTTTTCGGAGATCCAAACAAATTACTTTAACATTTATTTAATTATCATAAAATTGAAGTTGAAAATGATTTTTATAGCCAAACTACTTTTTGTTGAATGTTTTTATATGTATGTTAATAAAAACAAATGTTTCCGATATTTTCCGGTGTCCATTATTTATCTTGAGAATGTATTTGAAATAATTTGAAATGATTTAATTGTTCTATATCTTTCTTTTTTGTTTTTTCAACATGTTTAGTTAACATGCACCGAAAGCACCACTATCCTTTGACTAAATATAAATAAATATAGATAAAAAAAAACAATTTTGTGAAATAAACAAAAACCAAAACCCACCTTGATATATTCCAATGGCAATGTCGCTGAGAAGTTGTCTGTACTCTGAGAGGTCGAAAATACGCAAACTCTGTTGGTTCTGACGAGGCGTGTTCTCTGTTTGGTAAATGGCATCACCGCTGTACTGTCGGAGGTTGTTCAGGAATCTGAAAAGACAGTTTCAAACTTGTCACTGACAGTAAAGTCCGTTCGCTTAGATACGGTCACCCTAATACGCGTCGCCTCGGCACGTATATAAGGATTCGCCACTTAGACAAAGGGGCCACGAGGGAAATACGTAGTATTATGTATACTGATACTATCTAGAAACGTATGGAATTTAAAGACAATTTCGAAAAAATGTAATGACCCTATCATCCTCTCCAATATATATTACACTAACCAATAATCTAAATTACCCTCCTTCTAGCGCTCACTCTCTCACTTATACGATAATATCATCTCACCATTTCCTACCACTATAACATTTGTGTAGCAGTCACGAGGCTTAGAATCCCAGCCCTAAGTAGATAGTTTTGAATTACACCACTAACATATTTTGTGTTAATTACTATCAGAAGGTGCCAAGTATTTTTTACCATCAGATCCGTATATAGTGAACGAGCCAATTTCTTGTAAATAAATAATTATAGTCGCATCTAGGTACATATATACACCCACAATTTGGTGACAAGTCCATCGTTGTATCGGGGACAAACCCAATCTCAAGCAACGTTGTTTTTGAATTAAACTGAAAAAACTCATAAGAACAAGTCAACCAAAGTGCAAAGTCCTTCCTACCCGGGAATCGATTTAGAGATTCGTGCGTCAAAGTCGAACGCCGACTACGTTCGACCACAAATGCCATAATATTACTTTTCTATAATACAGAAAAAACCATACCTCAACATATTGGCGAGCCACATGGCATTATATTCGATACTGTCCTGACGTTTCTTCAGCACCTTCTTGACTCCTATCCTGATGGCCTTAACCAGTTGGTGCATCTTGGGCTCGTCGTCCACGTGGTCGGTATGACGCAGCATCATGAATAGGATGTAAGCAGGTAGCCCAGGGAGGAGAGTTACAGCGGTTCGGGGTTTTAGATCTAAAAAATATTATAAAAGTATAACGATAATTATGAAAGCTATGTCAAATTGTGTGTTTGTGTATCATGCTTGTATGAGTTTTTTTTTATTGCTGACAGTTTAGTAGGTATACTTTTTAATTTTAAAATGAAATTATTTAACAGTTTATTTTTCTTTGGCATTATATGTGTATTTTAAGATTTTTATGAAATTTAATTTATTTATATAAATTATTATGTTCTTCTCCTCCACATTGGAGTAATAAAATATAACTGTTCTTATAATTAAAAAAAAAAGTGTACCTAATGTATTGTTGAACTATGTATGTATCTTAACAGTGATATTATGTACTTTTAAGTGTTATAGCCCAGAATATGCTTTATAGGAAATAGTGTCATAATATAGTGTTGTTTATTAAATCATTAACTCATCAACTAATTGGTACACTAGTTGAGATTGTTAAAACACAATAATGTTCAATCATTAATTTATTCTCATAAAATTCTTAAACATTAACATTTCCTAAGCTAAGCCACATAATAGTCACATGACTCACCAGTGACAAGCTTCTTGATGATGATAGCCTCGTCTTGTTGTTTATACTCGAACATTCCGAGATATTCACGCTCTTTCTTCCGAGTCACCGGCGCCATATCCAGCGCCGATATATTTTGCGAGATTATACTTTCTGAAACACAACATTAAATTCATGTTAAGAGTGTTTTTAGTGTTAGTTGTAGGTATGGCTTCTCACGTCAGCTAGTTTCTGAGACAAAGACCTTCCAATTATGAAATCGGAAGAGTTTGGCAAACAGGCAGTCTTCGTCTTAGTCCTATCCCGTTTTATATCAGACGAAATCGGGATCGGCTACCTCGATCTAATCCTAGATTAGGTCTAACCTAACCTAGAGCACTAAATCGGTTATTACCGTCCATTCTTGTATATGCGTATAATAAACAACTTGCCTCCCTATCATTCAGTTACCTATTCTTGTCGCCGTTTTGACATTGTTGTGTCGGTCGGAAGGCCTACCCTCCCGTAGCCGGTAGAATTTCACACAAGACCTAACATTCCTGCCATAGGAAAACCACGCACCTACTTCATATATAATGTCTATAGCCATATGCCTATGCAATGGTTTTCGATTCCACCATTAGAGCAGTATGCTTGTTCACTGTCTCATAACATTAAAAAAATCGTGTATTGTTATCGTTTATTTTTAAGCACATTACACTAGCTTACTTTGTACAAAGATATTTTTTCATAATTACCCCCGAGAATAAAAAGGGTAACATGATAAACCTCAATGTTACATACCGTTTCCTTCCAAAATCTCATTGACATCTTCTATGCCCGCGTCCTTTAGCTTGCACACCAACAATCTGATTTGATTTTTGTACCGACGACAGCTCTCCGACAGCTTATCTACTCGTTCCTGGTAAAAACAAAATAAGGAATAAGAATTACATATGAAGAGTGCCTTACAACCTTACTATTTATTTCGCATCCTAAATAATATAAGGGCACAATAAAAAAAATATAGTTTTTCGATGAATGAAGTTTAAAGATTCTGGCTACATCCCAGCTTTTTTTTCAAATAACATGCTTATTATTTAAGTTATGATAGTGAAATTTGGGAGGATTTCACTTTCCGTCAGCGCTTACCGGTAAAGAATATAATTTTGATCCTCATCATTTTCAATCATAGTTTACAAAACAATTAACTTTATTCCTTACATTACTGAGAAAGCGATTAATATAATCACTTATATAGAAAACTAATACAGCTATTATTAATTTTTAAATAAATTCATTCCATGATGCAGTTTTAGTTTTCCAGGTTCATAAATGATTTGAATATTTTCAGCCACTTCAGTTTCGGATTTCACCGTCAACATCCACTTAATAAATCTAAATATTTTATATGTGGTGTTAGTTACACTATTTATAACTTAAGAAAGTGGGACCAATTGTTATGATTTTTTTGGATTTGTATTAGGAATAGGATAATAAATATATGTAATCATTAAAAAAAATCACATGTTGGGCCCGGCCCTATAATGTTACAAAATATGTACGAATATTATGTCTGAATTTACTCAATCTGCTTAAGCCCTGATAGAAGAGTAAAGTGAGTAAATACATTTTGAAATACCTGGATAGCCAAGCTCTCCGACGCTAGACGTATTATCTCATTTTGTGCATATTCTTGTGTTTTGTTCTTTGGCTCTTGACTGAGATCCGCACTTAATAGTCTGAAAGAAAAACAAATCTATTAACACATAGGTACATATTATAATATATTCATATGTAATATATATAAGTACAGTGACAAGTTGCCATGACAAGGGCTTAATACACAGACAAGTGGCCCTGACAAGGGCCTATAATTAATATACTTATGTGTGGCCCAACAGGAGCCTGTGAATACATTGTCAAGTGGCCCTGACAAGGGCCTGCGAATACACTGACAAATGGCCCTGACAAGGGCCTGCAAATACACTGAAAAGTGGCCCTGACAAGGGCCTATAATTAATATACTTATTTGTGGCCCCAACAGGAGCTTATGAATACACTGTAAAGTAGCCCTGACAAGGGCCTGCGAATACATTGACAAGTGGCCCTGACAAGGACCTTACACTGACAAGTGACCCTGACCAGGGTCTGAATATACAAATGATTTGATTACACTGAAAAAAAGCCCTGACCCTTGGCAGGGTCCGTCTATGAATACACTGACAAATAGCCCTAAAAGGGCCTTTAAGCTACATGGATAAGTGTTCCTGACAAGAACCTACGAATACATGTACAAGTGGCCCTGAAAAGGGCCTATGATTACATTGACAAATGATCTTAGCAAGGGTTTATGAATACACTGACAAGTGGTCCTGACAAGGGCCAATGAATACATGAACAAGTAGTCCTGAAAATGACCTATTGTTAAATTGACAAATCCCCCAAATAGGCCTATACACCGTCAAATGGCCCTGAAAAGGGCCTATGTTTTCACTGCCAGGTGGTCCTAAAAAGTGGCTACATTGACAGGTAGCCCTGACCATAACCATCCTGTATTTATGTTAGCCACTACTGTTATTGCATTAGGTGGTAATGTAAAGACTTAACTTCATTCTACTTGTCTTATCTTCATAAAACTTGTCATCTTTTTGAATTGTAACTGAAAAGCGGCCTAAAGGAAAACTTGACATATATTACAATAAAAATAAACATTATAGAGGAACCATGATAATATTTATGATATTATTATGAATATGAAACACAAAGGTTGACATGAGTATTCTGAAATATATAAAAATAATATACAAATGCGTTTTCTAAAAATGAAACCCGCACTAGATTCAATAAATGTTAAAAAATCACAAAGCGAGCATTAAGTTTTGCAGAAAACCACAAATTAATAAAAACAAATAAATTATTAAGTTTAAAATATATATTATATCCATCACAAACTTGTGCAAAAACAAAAATATTGTGCATTTGTGGTGATAATTAAAACAATATATTTAAAATAAACTTTAAATCAAATAATATAACAACAAAAAATATTAAGACTTTTCATAGAATCAAGAAATTTATATACATGCATTTAATCAAGTTATTTTTAACAGTCAAAATATAGCATGATTAAAAATTATATCCAGTAAGCGATAAAAGCTGTTTTAAATATAAATTTAAAGCAAAAAAACACATGAATATAAAGTTTTTTGCTATATCTGATGATATTAAATTGACTAAAATTATGATATTCTAAAATGTTTTTTCTGACAACTAAATGTTGTCTTATGTGTAAAAATTGATCAAACGTCAAGCCTAGCTGATTGTTTTATTAATTCTTTTAATACTACACACATTTTTCAATTCCTTCGAAAATTTGACTATTCATTCAAACTTGTAATAAAAAATAAATAAACATGTAAAATAATTAGACTTAAACTTATGTTATAAATATTAAACATTCAGCTTAGATAGAGGTAAAAAAAATTTATTCTTTATGTGACAAAACTTACATGCACACAATACACATTCAATAATTATTTAACCATCATTCATCTAGTTTAAGCTTTTTGACCACATTGTCTGCTATGTACGAATTTTTTATTTTATTAATTTTAAGGTATTTTGGATAAATCTGTTTTTGTTTATTAATTCTGTACTTTCCACATTTATAACACTTTAAATTTTTATATACTTTTATTTTATAAAAACCCATTTAAGTGAATTGGGTCTTGATTGAATTGAACATTGTAGATTTTTTTATTATATAAAGACATGTGCTTTTATCTATTAGGATAAATTTAAATTTGCTTAAATGGCTAAACAATTGAATGTATGTTTGTTATTCCAATACAACTGATCTAAGTTTGTGAATGAAACTGACCAACAGCTGTTTTGTTATAATTAAAACTGTATTTGGTAAATAAAATTGGTAAATATTTTTTATTGTAAATATTTTACAGTTATAAACTTTCTATATTTCACTTATTGGATACACTGTTAATCATCTGTTTATTTATCAAAATCAAATAACAGCTACATAGCAAAACTTTTTAAAAGGAACATAGATATTCTTATAAATAAATTGTTGCATAAAAATATTCTTTTAAGCATGTTATTCGCATGTATATTTTTCCATAGCTTCTGAATCTGCGAAGACATAGATGGTTTGAATGATAATCTGAAATATATCAATATTCTTAATGTTATATTAAAATGATAATGAATATTGTATCTGACAAGGGATAGCAAGGGTGTTTTTTTACTTTTAAAATTTTTCATTCAGTAGTCTACGGACTCGTGGTGTGTATGAGTGTAATTTTGTCACCATTACTTTAATAGTTTTAACCATGCAAGAACGGAATACAGACAGAATGGTATACTATAATGGTTAGTGAAAATATTCTGACGCATGTTTTAAAGTTGACTAAATCTATTTTGACCAAATACTCAATTTACCTGACTGTATTTTTAAGGCCGTTGAGATAATGTGATGTGTCAAATGATAGGCATTTGGCCCTCCATATATAACTTATACCTATGCAAAATTCACTAAAATTGGCGAAGCCGTTTTGACGTGAAAATGGAACAAACATACAAATACACACACTTTCTAATTTTACAAAATAATCAAGGATATTTATTACAACATTCAACAACAATTGTGCAAATTTAGTATAACGCTACTCTTTAAAACGAACTGGAAAATAAGACATTAATCATCTCGCATATTTATAAAATAAAATCTATTTTTAAAAATAAAGTTACTTACTTCTGGTACTTCTCATTCTCCTCTCGTAGTTTCTCTATCTCTGCTTTCATCTTCGCAACGTGCTCGGCGTAGAACTTCTTCTCCGCCAACAGCTCTTCTTGAAGTTGTCTACAATGTGGATATAAATGTAAAATATGAGTGACGAGGAATAAAGTTGCGACAGCAGCAGTTAATGTTTTAATTTTTATTCAACTCTATCACATACAACCTAATTTCAAATACAAGTTGAAGGTAAAAGTACATTTAACCACCAAAGAGAAAAATATAACATTTATTCCTGCAAAAGAAATTGTGTATGGCAGTGAAAAACATACATATAAAATTTTGTCGTGAGATGCACTTTCTTTTGTAATGGGAAGCACTATATTTTTTTTCGGTTTCTGGTGTCACTTTAACAACTGTTATCGTTACTCGTCCGTAAATAATTATAATTCACTGCCAACAACAGCACAAGAAAACTAAAACAATCATCAACGTTAAAAACACTGGTGAATATACACGGACAACATATACGGGAAGACATAAGCACTAAATAAAAATAAATTCTTCGTTAATTACACCGTTAAACAGGTTAGAATAACAACAACACAATTCTTTCATTGTGACAGTTCGAGATACCAATTTATTAAATCTAACCTCATAGTGTTACCAACACTGAATTAGTGTTGCCAACCCTAAATCGGTGTTGCCAACTCTTCATTTTGGTGTTACCACCACTGGGGCTACTGGGGCTACCAACTCCGAACTGGTGTTCACAGCTCGGAACTAGTGTTGCCAATCGCAAACATGGAGAAATTGCAAAAATCGAAAGAGGAAATGGCAGCGCAAACAAGAGCGATAACTGAAGCAGTAACCAAGAACGTATCGTAACATATTAATGAAAAATTAACTGCTCTTATAGAAGAAAATAAGAGCCTGAAGACTGAAATCAAAATCTTTCACGACAAAATCCAGTCAATGGACGAACTCAAAAGGAAAAACAACGTCATATTCTTTGGTATAAAAGAGGAACAGAGCAAGGAGTCTCCAATTGAAGCCATCATAAAAATCCTTAAAAAATATATGGACATTCATCTTAACTCAAATGAAATAAATAATGCTTATCGACTAGGAGAAAAGAAAGACAACAAACCTCGCGCCATCCTTGTAACGTTTACAACAAACTGGAGAAAAACGAAGTGCTTAGAAACAAAAAGTAATTGGACTCTGATATCTATGTCAAGGAAATCTTGGAGAAGAGGAAACAGCCTATGTCCCAACTGAAGGAAGAACGAGCAAAGGGTAAGATCTGTTATTTTGTCAAGGATAGAATAGTAATAAAAGAACCGAAAGAAGACAAAAGAGATAAGAGGAAAAGAGACGCCTTTAACTCACCAAGTAAATCTCCAAATGATGCATCTACTTCAGTCCCAAAGAATATTAATAAAACTAATAAGCTAGACTACGTGGCACATGGTAGGTCTACGTCACTGTCACTATCCTCAACATACACACCGACAACAGGAATACCGAAACCAACTAACAAAAACAATACCTACCCAATGAAACATTCAAAACACTGCTGGTCTTGGGGTGAGTGAGTGTTGAGTGTGATGGTGAATACTGACTCAATACCGAAAATGAATACCTCTGTAACTGAGAAACAACTGCATACCAAACACATATCTATATACATATAACACACTATCCCTATACAATTACATATACATATAACACACTATCCCTAAAGTCTAAGGGAACTTTAAAAGAACTTTTATACACTGTAGAAAATATAAAATTGGATATCGTAGGCTTAAATAGAAATCCAAATGAGAAAGGAACGTCACAGACATGTGACCTTTGAAAGACAAATCACCATGACAGGAGGAATAAAGAAAGCCCTAAAACTTTTACCAATTTAGCCGGACAAAGAGTATAAGATCTGATTTATTATCAATAGCGACAAAATTTTTAGCGACGAAGATGTACCACACATACCAGTAGACGAGATAAATAAAGCAATCGAAACACAGAAGAAAGATAAAACACCGGGCCCAGATGGTATCAATAATGAATTGCTTTCAGACTGTAAAAATGAGATTGCACCATTATTTAAATATATCTTCAATGATACACTAGTCACTGAACAAATAGGGTGATAGGAGCGAAATGAACAACTACAGACCAATCAGTTTGATGTCTAATATTTACAAAATATTTACAAAGATAATTCTATCCCGAACTACTAGAATTCTAGATGAAAATCAGTCTATAGAACAGGCTGGCTTTAGGTTAGGCTATTCAACGTTACACCATATTCACACTGTAAGACAAGTATTTGACAATAACAAGGAATTCAATGTACTTCATTGACTGTAAAAAGGCATTTAATTCAATAGAGCATGAATATATCTGGCAATACCTAAAAAATCAATGGGTTTAACTAAAATACAATATGAGAACCTTGAGAAATATATACTCCAGCAATACTGCTAGAATAAAACTAGAAAAAGAAGGGAAAGAAATAAAGATAAATAGGAGTGTACGTCAAGGAGATTGATTATTGCCTAAATTATTCACAGCTGTATTAGAAAGCATCTTTCGAAAGTTAGAATGGGACAACTATGTACTAAATATAAACGGCCAACAACTAACACATTCGCCGTCGACATCATACTATTTGCTACAAACAAAGAGCACCTACGTGCTATGATCACAGACCTGGAAAGAGAAAGCCGCAAAGCAGGTCTAACTATAAACACTTCCAAAACGAAAGCCATGACAAATGCATCTGAAGATATTATTAATGTAAATGGGAGCCAATTGAATTTGTGAAAGAGTATACATACCTAGGCCAACAAATCTCAACTACTAATATAATGTCAAAAGAAATAGATAAAAAATCTGGAAAGCGTATAATGTTACTGGGCGATTAAGGAAGTAACGAAAAACACCGAAACTAAAATGACTATCAAAGCCAAGCTATACAACATCTGCATTCTCCCACCCCTAACATAAGGCTGTCAAACTTGGGCACTCACTAAAGTGCAGAGTAAAAGACTGAAAACTTATCAGACAGCAATGGAAAGGAGCATGCTAAACATAAGAAAGATCAATAGAATTAATAGTACAACTATAAGAAAACGCACAAATATTGAAGATATTTCAATTAGAATAAGAAAGCTGAAGTGGAAATGGACTAGTCACATAATAAGAGGTATTGACAAGTGGAGCAAACAAATAGTTTATTGGTATCCTAAAAATTGAAAAAGGAAACGAGGTAGACAGTTTCGGAGGTGGGAAGATAAAATCAAACTTGTAAGTGGGACACGGAAGGCGCAAAACAGAGCGGAGTGGAAGGAAATGGAGGAGGCCTTCGCCAAAGTTGGGCAAACAGACGGGTTGACGATGTCTTCGACTCACTAAAGTCATTAGGTTAATTGTAATTTTGTCTGTCTGAAGAAAAGCTTATATTATTATTATTATTATTATTATTACTATATATTACTCTGTTAGGTCGAAGGTATGCAAAATCTAAGTTATATAATAAATATATTTAATGTTAGAGTTGCTTACGTAGAGATCTGATACAAGGCCTCCTTGGGAACAAAGTGTGGAGGGGAGGAATTCGCCCACAAGATGTCATATCACCAATAACAACTTCGGTGTCTATAGGCGACGGTTGTATCTTACCATCAGCGCCATATTATTGTCCAGTCGTATAGCATAAAATACTATAAGAAAAAAATACCTATTAATTCCTTTCTGTGCTTCATACGCGGTCGCCAGTTCACCATCTTCGTTGATAATGTCCACATCTGATCCGTAGTTAGTAGCGAGCGACTTCAAGTTCACCGTCTATTATTATAAAACACAAATTGGTTAAGCATTCTTAATGAATAAATTACACTAAAATAATTAAAATAATAAAAACATATATACCATGCAAAAACGGCAAAGGCAAGCATAACAAAAAACAATAAAATTAATAACTTAAAACTTTGTTCATAAAATTAATTATAAATTAATATAAGACATGCGACAGAAAACAAATGCATTTTTATTTGTATGACTTTTACTAAAACTAATCACTAAAAGTTATAATCATATTATATATTTAGAAACATAAATGGAGTTTTTGGATTAAATATTGTAATTTTATTTAATGTTCGGAAATTTTGGACGCTCACCATCTCATTGGACCAGTGGTTACTGTATTCGTCTAAAAACGAGGTATGAGGTTTTGGTTCAATCCTCAACATGGACATGCATTTGTATAATGAACAAAGATGTTATGTCTGCATTTCTGGATCCGGTTAGACACTTTTACTATCACCTACACCACCATACAATTAACATAGTTAACAACTTAGATCAATTCACATACTTTTTTTGTGGTATTTATTTTTATTTTATATGATTTTGTAGCTGAAAGGTAAAAAACAGAACTCTTATAGACTCTCAACATATCCGACTGTTCATCAGTATCACACAGCAAATTTTTGATATAATAAAAAGGGAAACAGACAAACCGTTCTACTGATGGTAAACATTACCACCATCTGCCTGTTCTTTTTTACCGGTGGTAAAAAAATCTCATGCTTATTTGAAACAAATTATAGAAGATAAATCCATGCTGTTAAAGCAAAACAAAATCGAATGCAAAGTATTCACGGAACTATTTACTCACAACGCTCTTCAAGGCTTGGAACCAGGGTTTCTGTATAAATAATAGACCAATTTTTAACACATGATATATATCCCTACTTATTAACTTGAGCGTTAACCTTAGAAAATCTTCCGTCTCTCTCGATCTTTCACATTTCCATTCACAAATCTCATTTAAAAAACAATAAAATCCAAGAAATACTGTATGATAATATCTTACAAATATATATATTCGATCAAGCAAGACATATCTAATTTATTCTTAATATGATGATGCTTCGGTTGCGAAACAAAACGTACGCGCTTCACAACCGAAGCACCATCAGGTGAACAAGGCTTGACCGAGCCGAACTAGGCTACTGTTTTGGCGGGAATTTGCAAAATAATTATTTTATTTTTTGTTCTTAGTGCTTATATTAGTTACAGAATATAATAAATATAATAGAAAGTATTCTTGTGACGCGTCTATCCTATTAAATAATATTATAAAGTATGGATGGAATGTCTAGATAGAATGTATGTATGGATGTTTGTTACTCTTTCGCGAAAAAACTACTGGACGAATTTGAATGAAAATTTACAGGAAGATAGCTTATATATGAGAATAACACATAGGTTACTTTTTAACTTTTTTTTTACACAGTGAGTATTTTAAAAAATATGCTCTTTGAAAGTTATCTATAGAGCATATTATGCAGCTGGCTTAGGTGATGAAACATTGCAAAGCCCTTTAAATTAAAAATTAAAAAAAAATACAATGCAAAAATATACCTCTCTTTCCTGCCTTCTATCAAATCTCGCTGATAGTTCACTAATATTCTCCGGAAAATCCATATATAATGTTTTAATCAAAACTCCCGTCATATTTCACTACACACTCACCATACACTTATTTGCATATTAACAAATAAAACTGTCAAAATGTTATCACGATTTAATATTAAATACACCAAGTTAAATATTAAGAACATTGTTAAGAAATAACCAAAAAGTGACTGACGGGTAAATATTTATGTTAAAGATAAGGAGTGATAAGAAACATCTCTGTTATCTATGGAATAAAAATCATATGGACATTATCAATAAGGCTTAGTACACACGGGAATGGTCGTACAGTATTGCCTTATTTTATTGATCTATACATCCATACAAATAAATAATTAATTAAAACGCTTTAAACTAAATGCAAATACATATACCAAAATAACATTTTTTTTGGTATAAAAAATAATAACACTTAATTTTTGTCTGTTTGTTTATTCTGGAACGACTGAACTGATTTTAACAGGACTTTCACTTGCAGATTGGATACCTTTATTTTAGAATTTTATTTTATAAGGGAAAAAGGGTACTTATACTTATGCACCATGATATTAGGTACCATAATGTGACAGGTGCTAAGTCCGACACCATATTGGACACAAATACACTATCAGACAATTTTATGTTTTTGAAATAAATTGAAAAAAAATTATAGAACAGGTTGCTCTATCCGGGATTCGAACCCGAGATGTCGCGCGTCAGTCATACACCCACTACGTTTGACCACAGAGGCGATTACTAATATCATTTATATACATTATTTTATAAATAGGTACTCGTATATGATGTTTATTTATTTTGAATTTATTTGGTAGAATAAAGATGAATTCTATTTTATGTCTAAAAACGCAAATCAGGTCGATTGAAGAAACGCTTTATCAGGACTGGCCTTATAATCTAATCACGAAATACCAATGACATCGAGAGAAAACCTGGAAGATAACAAACTGTCTCGAGAACACAAATATCTTGGACACACTGAGTCATGGAAGGTTTCAACAGCACACAACGTATTTCTTAACCATCAACTAACACACTTTTTTTATTTTGTATTTTGGAAAACTAGCAGAATTTGAGCAACCCTGCCCTCTATATGGCAAGCACTGAAATTATGCAGCAATTATTTTGTTGTCTTATATATTCCTCCACATAACGTAGGTCAGAACGCAACACTTCGCTGCGTCGTCGTTGAGTGAGTTATGCTCATATTTCATACGCAATTTGATAGCTCATGGAAAACTAAAACGTAAGTGTATTTATATAACTTGATTAATATAAATAAAAAAAAGTTTTGTTTGTAAAATAAATATTTTTTTATTTCCTCCGTTGTAAATACGTTCGCAAACAACCTACTACGTGACATTTGCCGTCAGAATAAAAAATTTAACACAGTTTTAAGCACTGTGATCGCTCAAACAAACTAACAAAATTGTCAAGAATACCCTGCCGGTTCATTTTGTAAGGCTGTCACACGCTGCTCAAATATGGTCGTCTGTTTTTTAGTTATTCTAACTCGAAAACAACAATCAAGTTTACCTAATATTTTAATACACAAAACATATTGTTTATGTATTTTGACCTAAAACCTTTAATGTTGACATATTCAATAATGTATTATCTAATAGACAATCGTAATATTAAATTAAATTAAAAATTGTTTATTTCAGTAACTACATCAATATTTGCTATCTAAGTGTTGAGACCAACCTACTAAGTATTTAGAAAATACTTGTGTCAGGTGGTCTCGCTTCTCCATAGCATAATAATATTAATTACAAATTTTTCACATGACATTATTCGATGCTTATTTATTTATTTATTTATTTTATTATTTAAAAATGTAAAAGTCGTTAATGCAATCGAGCTTTGCTTAGTGGTTGTTTTGTGCGTCATCGCAACGTTGTATTGTGTTCGGCCCTATATAAAATATTTACACAATTTAATAGCGAAAACAAGCCCCAATCCCATAATACGATACTATGTGAAATAGCCTACCTGGTGGGTGAGAACACTCTTGAGCTGGATACACTCGTCACGCCGCCTGTCCAGCTCTTGTTGCATCATATTTATTTGTTCTAGAACAATCACACAACAGTTTACTTTCAGTTTCATGTACGAAACTCACGTTCATCCAATTATATATACATATATATTCAGGCCAGGTCCCTTGAGGTTTAGGCAGATAGATAGATAGGCGTCACAAAACCTACATACTTGCCTAGCTTCCACTGATTTTTGACACCACTGTATATCTGTTTTGTTAATCTTTTAATATTTTCACATGACCGAAGCTCGTGTAAATTGCCTATTATCAAAGGCGGTAATAGTGTCTTAGGTAGTTGGTTTGAAAAACTGAAATTAACATTTGACTGCCTCGTTGGTCGAGTGGTTAGCGTATACGCATAACTCCATCGACCAACACAATGCTCGGGTTCGATCCCGACTGGGACAGGCATTTGTGTGATGAACATAAATGTCTGTATTTTCGGGTCCGGATGTTTATTAAATTTATTCTGGTATTTAAGTATTTATGTGTTTTTTTAAGATATTGGAAGGCAAACAAGCAGACGGATTTCCTGATGGTAAGAAATACACGTCGCCTATAGACACCAAAGGTGGAA
>DVZL01000642.1:0-21773 GCA_018236625.1 Lasaia peninsularis
CTTACGAGTCGTGGATATACTAGCACACCTCTGCCTACCTCTTCGGGGATAATAGGCGTGAAGGTACTTTTTTAATAATAAAGTAATGAATGCTTAGTAGAAAGTTTAAATAATATATTAAGCTTAATGTGAAACTTCCAAATTTAATTTGGGTATCTTGAATGATTTGGAAGGTTTAGATAATAATCTATAATCTCAGGAAAAACTATCCTAATACTAATAAGTTGAGCTGAGAAAGTTAATCCTATTTTTCATCAAACTCGATGATACGCGTCTACCAAAACCTCAATTGTCTGGTAAAAACTAATAATACTAGTCATCATCATCATCATTATTACTAGTAAGCAAGGACATATTATGGTCCTAAAATAACGGAAAAATTAAATTCAATAACAAAAAACCAAGTAAACGTTTATAAATTCCTAATTTAATCAAATCAAATAAGTCAAATTAAAAATTTTGATTCTGTAAATATTTTACCAAAATATCGACCTTTAAAATTAGGTGTATAGATTTAACTCTAAAAAATGTTTATTTTTAAATTATGAATTTGTTATATTACGGACTTCCAACACGAAACTGCCTTATTTAATTTCGTATTTGTTATGGAACCACAGCATATACATATTTGACTTATATTATGATTTAATTTTATCTTTTGTCTGTAGTAATTTAAAACAAAATTGCCACCATAACTCGATTAAATAGAACTTTGAATTAAGTCAGTATTTTTCCAAAGGTGTGATATTTTAACTTACAAGTATTTACTAAAACCATTGCGAAATAAGTTATATAAAGTTTAGAAATTTACACAAAATATTGTTGTTCTACTCGTAAATTATGAGGTATAGCTAACTATTTTCGAACTAAAATGCGATATATGGTATTGTTTAGTATTTAATACCTATTTGAATTCTACTGTTACACATTAATAAGATACGTTTTATATTTGAAATGTATTCTAATATCTAAAATAACAAAAAAAGCGCAAATAATTGTTCTCAATACATGTCTAAATTAACAATAATTAGTAGGTATATACAATACTATTGCCTTCCATTTATTGGTTTATTTAGTATTCGGTCAGCAATTCACAAAGCCATAACATCAGGAGGTTGTCTGCTGATATTTCACAGGTTGAAACGAATCGGCAAAAGCCACCCGTGTTGCCAGATCCTAAATTATTTTTTGTGATTTCTGAAATGAGAGTGTTGAAAGTT
Source organism: Lasaia peninsularis (assembly GCA_018236625.1). Classification (NCBI taxonomy): domain Eukaryota; kingdom Metazoa; phylum Arthropoda; class Insecta; order Lepidoptera; family Riodinidae; genus Lasaia; species Lasaia peninsularis. The sequence goes on from DVZL01000642.1 coordinate 1,221, forward strand.
CCTATTATGAGGCGGTTGCTTCTTAGCGGGGAGCCAAAAATACGAAAGCAAACAGTAGGACACTATAATTGTTTATTGTTATTTAAACTGATCGCTGATGGTTTTTAACTATTTTGACACATTTTGTGTTATTTATATTCATCTGTTAAGCATCGCAAATTAACTGCTAACTCCCTACTGTTCAATATTTATTATCTCTATGTTACAAACTCACTAAAAGTCCTAAGTTAAAAGCATACATTTTTCTTATTTTGAATATATCGCGTCTTTAGAATTATGTAGACCTAACTAAAATATATTGGTTATTGCAAATCAAGAATGATGCTCTAAGAAAAAACATTTTTTTAACTATTATAAAAAGTTAACTTTACATTTTATTTATATTAATAAGTCTATGCTACTAAATATTTTTGAATTAAGTCAGTTTTGTTCTAAAGGTGCCATATTATGGCATTTATTCTTGAGAAATAAGAACTAATCCAATTTTCACAGTCAAACCATGATTAATACGGACTTTTAAAAATACTGATTATCCCCTTCTATTCGCATGGAATTTTGGGCGCATATCAAATAGTTTAATTTGGGAATCGTTAATATCTATTTTTCATTCCCTAAGTACGAGCGGTACAAAGTTCGCCCTATATCTAGTATTTTTTAAAATACAGATTTCAGTTTCAGAATTTTTGTCTATAGATAGCCTATACCCATAGTATCTATCATATGTTAGGTATATTATCTAGTAGTAATAGATTCACGGTGCGAAAGGAAAAAGAATCCTATTACTTGACCCCTGCAGCGTGGAATTCTTCTAAAACTTAAGATTCATATGGATCTTTGTTATTTAATAAAAGCTGAGAGTTTCTCACCAGTGGATTTCAACACCAGTAGGAACAATAACGTTAGGGACATTGTAGCTTTAGAAACTATCAGGTAGCAAAATTTTTGCACCGAAGAACTTTCTAAATATATACATATCTCGACGCCAAGTCCCTTGTGCGGTAGACAGAGAATATCGAAAGCCAGTGACACGATTTCCGCATACCTCTCAGCTTCCTCCACATTTATTATCCTCTTCATACAGACACGCTAAGTTTCTACTCTCAAACAATAAAGAGAAAAGTGTATTCCACTATAAAGCTATATTTTTTCGCTTTTAGTATTAAAATAAATATTAAATCTCCTAATAGATATAATATCATTATTATTATAAATGTGAAAGTTTGTGAGTGTGTTCTTTACACGAAAACTACTTAGATTTTCATGAAATTTTACTGTAATGCAGCATAATAATATATAGGCTACTTTTTACCTAACTGCAATAAAAATATAATGTTTTTTCCCGATAAATAAGTATAATAAGTAAAAAACAACCGCAGCAAAGCAAGTATGTACATAAAAGACTGGGTCTGATATACCTAACTTCATAAGGAAATACGCATTTGTAAATATTGTTACATCAATACGATATTATTGTGTACATGATAATGATAAATATCGTACATATCTACCTACGTTATAACAGTTTATTATGCCTAAGAAACAACAACAAAAAAGAAACACAATTTTCTAACGGGTAATCTGCATAATGAAAGACTAAAAAATTATAGTCTGTACTATAGAAGTTTCCAGAAACGTCGAAAAAGTTTTTCACAGACAGATTGGTAGTTTTTATACCATATTGAATGTCGGCGACGTTTTCTACCGTAAAAACAAATAAATGCCCTTAATTTTTGAAGGCAAAATGTAGCCGGGGAAACCTAGATTGACGATTAAATTATCTGAGGGGTATAAAGACTCTTCGAAAACAGCGTGTTTGTAGGAAAAATAATAAATTTGGAGGAAGCTAAGAAAATATATAGGTAACTATCGTGATACTTAGCATTCGATACTCTCTGCCTACGCCGCAAGGTGGCTAGTGTGAATATATGTGGTTTGTATGAATTCAAATAGTACTTTGATCTTATATAATGAAAATGTAGATAAAATGACGCTTCAATTCTAAGTTACATTTAAAAACCTTAACTGAATGTATTTTATTTGTTTGTAAGTTACGAATACGTGATATTTCTGAAAATTACACCTCAATGATGGTCCCCTATAAATTTTATAGCGATTAGTTGAGTACTAATAAAAAAAACAAAAAAATATTCATCAGTGACATGACATAATAAATTTGAAGTCCGTTTTGTTTCAGTTTTACCGACTTCAAATTATTTATATCCAAAAGGAAAATAATTCCAAAATAAAAATTAACCTTAAGCGTCCCTGTAGGTAATATATTTTAAATGTTTTGTCATATTTTTAGTATACGGAAATCATTATATATATATACTTCTACTCAAACAAAATTATTATTCGAAACATATTTATTTATGTATTATTAGGATTCCGACAAAATTATTTAAAACACAAAAGTTTGTTGGCTCTACCAGGAAGAAGCCTGGTAGCAGCTATAGTTGATATTATTTATAGCTCGACATGTTATTTTTTTATGCAAATCTAAAATTAAAAAAGCCTAAACTCTTGATTCTTTTAAGAGTTCATTAAAAAAATATTCTAACTCTATATCTCCATCATTGTCTATTAAAAATTTTAATTTTAATTAACTTACTTTTTTATTATGCTTCAATTAATAAAATATTTTCATGTGAATAAAAAAAATAACAATTAATTGAAATTATTATTGACAAATATATTGTTTTTATACCATTTTTGGTAGAATATATTGGAACTTGCACATTTTTGCCTTGTAATATTCTTATTTTGTAGAGTAGGTATACAATACAGAAGTCATCATTTATGTAAAAAATATGTATGAAAAAATAACAAACAGACAGATAAGAATTAACAAAACCTTATTTAAATGTAAGTATAGAGCCTTATTAAGACTATAAAAAATTTCACATAATAACTATTTAAATTATTTGAAAATGTAAAAAATACACACAATGGAATTACACCAAACGCCGACAGTGGAAAATGTAAACTTTATACAACTTGAGAGACGTGTTCTGGCGTACTCTCAGTGCACCGAGAACTCAATATCAAAGTGCAATTACAGCTTTGCAGTGTTCATAGTTGGCAAAGATTTAAGTTGTTCGGAGTTCCCGTGGGGGCCGTTCGCTGTGATTGTCGCCGGGAGCGGTCCTATCCCAGTCCGGATTAATTGTTGCCACCAAGCAGCCCCTCCCTGGGCTCGCGTTAAAACAAAACTGTTTCGGTGGATAAAATAACATCTAATAATGATAATTGTCGAGATCAAAAGATCGATGGCCTAGTGGTACGCGCTTTGAACTTCCATTTAAGTAGTCCAGGTTCAAACCCCGTCATGTAAAAAGTATGTTTATTAGAAACGCGCTAATGAAGCCGAAAACATTTAGATTCAAACACATTTATTCATACATAACAGTTACAGTATTCATAAAACTAAAGTTTTAGCCCTGATGTTGTAAAAAGCATAATTTGAAATTATAAGTTAAATGTGAAAAGTACATGTGTTTCTCATTTAAAATATGAATATGTGGAAGTTTCTCCGAGCGCCAACAATGAATAACATAGAATGTATAAAATCGAATATTTCAGAACTTGTTCAACTGAAACAGTACCTGGATGGGAGCTTTAATCTGTGTTTTTTTAAGTACCTACATCATATTTTTTAGGAGTTATATTTACTTATAGCTATGCAAATTACTTAATGATGAATTATGAATAATATAAAAACAGAAAAAATTAAAAGAAACAATTGGACCTAGATTTGGACCCGAGTTTCATTTGTTACAAGGCGTCCAATTTTCTGACCCAGCTAGGGATGGGCAAATGGGAAATAAATATCGATATATATCGTATCGACATTTTTCAAATGTATCGATAAATATCGACTAAAATTCCGTGCAATAAGCGATTGCCTTTTTTTAAGCGATCGATTACCTGTAAAAACTGTCAAAATAACCATAAATTTTTGGAGCAACGAAACTAAACTCATACAGCCTGCTGCTTTCTTACTTTTTTTCTAAAAAAATGTATAGATTTTGATATCTGAAAATAAATATCGATAGTTATATCAACTATCGATATTTATTTTCATCGCGGGAAAAAATATCGTTGATTTATATTATTTATATTTTGATATATCGATATTTTTAGCCCGAGCTATTTTAACTTCGTAAATGGTGGCGAAATTTAGCTAAATTGTAGAAGATTTTTATGCAATGAAAACATGATTAATAATTAATGAATGAAAAGAAAATCTAGCTAGATCGATTTATCCCCCGAAAACCCTTAAATACAAATTTTTTCGCAATCGTTGATATCATTGCATATTATAAAACAAAGTCACTTTTTGTCTGTCCTTATGTATGCTTAAATCTTTAAAACTAAGCAACGGATTTTGATGCAGTTTTTTTAAATAGATAGAGTGAATCAAGAAGAAGGTTTTTATGTATATAACATGTATAATATACCCGTGTGAAGCCGGGGCGGGTCGCTCGTATACATGTATACAATAATTGCTCGTTTAAAGATATATATACGACAATAAAATAATACAACGCAATTAGCCCTAAAATTTTATTGACTAACATCAAGTGACCCATCACCAGCTCGGATGTGAAGAAGCGTACAACTTACAAAACAAAGAGATTTACGACTCGTTTGTAAGAAAATTGAATATGATAAATTGCGATTGGTTTCGCTCGGCACATCTGATTCGTCCGATTGACCTTCCAAGTTTAGGTTATTGAAGTTCGAAACTTATTTGGTAGTTGGATATTAAATGTGGTTTTTTTGTTTTTGTAAATCTTTATTAATTGAGATGACTGTTTACTGCCTAAAGTAAAGGGTACCATCGATGCCTAACTCCACTGCTCGTACGTGAGGCTCAGGTTTGATCCCCGACGGTAACAGGCAGGCGAGAATTTGTTTGACGAACAAATATGTATTGTTATTAGGTCTTTGTACATTACTATTTAAGATTCACCAGATAACTTAAGGTAAATCATAACTGAAAGCTATATCAAAGGATAAAAAGCGGAACCTGACTACGAAGGCTTCGCTTTCTGTCTGTCTATCACCAGGCTGTACCTCATAAACCGTAATAGCTAGACAGTCGAAATTCTCACAAATTATGTATTTCTATTATATACTTATGTATGTAAATTTATCGTCATATTTGTTTAAAATATAATATAGTTATGTTCAAGTATACTATATAGTGAAAGTCGTATACCTAACATGTTTAACTTTCAACTTTAAATTGCTGGATGGATGGAGCTAATGTAATGAAACCAGTCATTTCTCATTAGTTAGGTTAACCTAATCTTAGATGAAAAACGTTATTAGAACAATGTTATATTTATTAGTTTACAGAAGTTTAATATTCATCCAGATGTCCTGGTGATATTTTTATACAAGGGAAACAGACGGATTTTCTTACGGTAAAATGTTACGTTATTCACCAAAGATGTGAATCGAAACATTGCCAATTTTAGACTTAAATTTTCAATATAATATGTAAATTGGAAAACACCACAGTGGTAATCATAGATAAGTATTATAGCGGCAAGGATAGGTAAGTGATAACAGTCCAACTTGACTGTCTTACTGTAAAAAGCGATTTAAATAAGCGATGGGGTTTGAACAACCCAATGACTAAATCGTGTAGGTATAAGAATACCTACATGATTTAGTCTTTATACTTAATTATATGTACTTCATACTTTATTATACTTTATAATATTCTATATAAAATCTGTAAAGTGCGATTTGAACTCGCGTACGAAGGGCATCTATAAAAACGGCAAAAAATCAAGTTTATTGTATGGGAGCACCCTTTATACCCTTGTTTTATTCAGTTTTTGGTATTTGGTGTTATAGCGGCAACAGAAATACCTACATCATCTGTGAAAATTTCAACTGTTTAGCTATCACGGTTCATAAGGTACAGCCTGATGACAGACTGACACACGGACAGTGGGGTCTTAGTAATAGAGTTCCATTTTTATCCTTTGGGTGCTGGAACCCTAAAACACGTACTTTATCACGTATTACTCATATTTGAAATTTATGTTTGTTTGTTTAAAACCGATTTCGATTTTTACAGTCGTCGAGTATCCAAACAAGTAAGTCAATTCACGCGTTAACACCCGTATTAATATAATTAATATATTTCTAATATCTACGTATTAGTATCGTTGACTAACATCCATAGCAACATAGATTTAATTTGCTCACTTTGGATCAATATGTGTAAATGGTTCTGGGATATTTATTTATTATGAATTCTAATTTATCAGTCATAAAAAATCATATTTCATCTTTGTTCATGTTAATATTTTCTGTAACAGTTTTAATAATAAAATGAAGGTAGACTAACAACTACTCGTGATGAGCTACTTTAATACAAACATGCGTTTGGTGACAAAATGTAAACAATTATTTATAATAATAGATGTGATTACTTTATTGATAAAATATAAACCTATGGCTGTAAATAATACACACACACAGAAACTAGATTAATGTTCAAATCATAAATGTAGGTGACATTTTTGTATACACCAATAGCTATAATAACTTATCGTTTGTGGTTAGTAGTTTATGGTAGTCATGGTTAAAATAAGTCGGGTGTAAATTAATTTTTATAAATAACAAGATAACTAGTATATAATATATAGTTTTATAGTTAATAATAAATAAATAAGTATAAATTATGTGTTTAAATATTTGCATACCACATTGTGGTAGAATATGTTGGTATTATTAAAAACTCTTAAAATTATTTTAATGAAAAATTTTATTTTTTTTTTTAAATTTATTTAAACAGCCGATCTTCCTGTTTATAGAAAGATGATTGAAAACAGAAAATGCTCATATAATAAATAGGTATTATTTATTATTAAAAATGGTCGAGTAAGATGTTGTTTTGTTTAAAGAAAACATATATAGTACCTAGGTACCTACTTACTTACTGATTTAGATATGTGCACATTTGTAAGATATATTTCTATGTAGTTTGTATACCTACAATAATATATATCGATAAAGTCTGAGAAATGTATGGATACTTAAGACTTTTGGAATTAAAATCTAAATATATAGGTGACAAAAAAACCATGAAAATTATTATACCTACGAGGCTTTTTTCAATATCTAGCATATATTGTAAGAAAAATAAGATTTCCTAATATAAATATGTTTCATAGACATATATAAAAATACACATCAAAACCCTTTTAGTAATCTATCAATCAAACCAACCAGACAATCATTTCATTCAATTTTGTCTATAAATAATACCCGTTATTACATCCTTTATTCACAAAAAGATGTTAAAAACATGCCTTCATAATTGGACAGTTTTGTAAGCTATAACAAACCCACAAAAAGTAACTTTGAAATAATATAAATAGAGTTATAAAGTTTGAAAAAATTTCAAACCTTGTATTAAATTTTAACATGATTAAGTTATTTTTTCAATCTGGATTCCATTTCTTTTTTCTTCACACTTTTAAAAATAAAAATTGAATTATCTAAATTACTGTTTGTGGATTGCTTCTAGTTAGCAAAACTATGTCAAATTATTCATGTTCCTAAAAAATGTACCTAAGCATTTATAGTTTTTAAATTAATACTAAAAATATGAAAACATAATTATACTAGGACTTAATCATAACCAATATCCTTATTTTTTACCTAGTATCTTCGTTGATATCAATATAATGCAAGGAAATAGTATGACAGTGCATTTTCTAAATTGTGAGACCGTCTAAAAGTCCAAATAACAAATAAACATGTATAAATATAAAATTCTGCAGATTCCGATCAAAGAATATAATTAGTATGGTAAAATACCTACTTAACTATTATTTGCTGCTTTTTAGTTTTTCTTTCTTACAAGCGAATTACAAATTTACAACAGACAAGCATTTAATTTATGTAAAAAAGATTTGTAAAACTATTATTAAGTTTTTACTCATAAAGTCCATATCATTTATTACACTGGCGCTACATCAATCATGTAATTTCTTTAAATATATTTATTTATTTAAAACTTGGTCGACATTCAACGAGCAAATAGCTCGGGTGCCTATCGGAAGGTGATGTTAAAAGTCTCCAAAACCGGCGTGTATGTATAAAGAATTTGATTAACGTGGAGGAAGCTCGGCAAATATGCAGGGATCATGACACTTGACACTCTGCCAACGTCACAATGGACCTGGCGTGAAAATATATATGTATTTTAAAACTAGACTTACATATAAAGTACCTAACAAAATATAATAAAATATGAACCTGGATTTGGTTGCGACTGATAACTGGGTTTTTTCATCCATTCATACGGCGAGCGCGACGGGGCCGGCGGATGTGATGGTCGCGATCCTGGCGACCCTTGCCCGGGACTCGCCATGTCTCCCCGAGCCGGGGACGGCATCTCCCCAATGTCTCTCTCCCCCGGCTCTCGCTTGAAGTAATACGGATCCGACGGCCATTCCGGAGCCGTCGGGGGCCCGTTCCAAGTACACCACTGGGGTTCTTCAAAACTCTGTTGCTGCACATTGTACCAGCTACTGCTGTATTGTCCACTTTTGCCCTGATACATGGCGAGCGGGTTTACGTAGCTCACCATGGTTCAAACACTGTCCTGCATCGCGCTAACACTCAGACGACACACTTTTCACCGTTTGGTAAGACGTTCTATACGTGTCGCGTGGTATCAGTGGACTGCGGCGGTTTCGTCTCGCACTGCACGCGGAGTGTGGGGTTCGAGGAGGCGGTCTGGATCCCGCCAATCACCGTTACGTATTCAAAATCCCGCCCCTGATAGTCCGTCCGCCTCGCCCCACGGTATCATTTAATTTGCCTAATTATAACAAAAATAATGGACACCGTCGTCGTAATGAAGTCGGCTTCGGTTAAAATATATGAAATATTTTAACATAGGGTCAGCTAATGGTGTAAGTATAAAATATGTTTATGTTATGATGGTAGGCTTTATCAATGTCTAAAACTGTTTAATATCGCATTAATTAGATCGCAAACTCGCTTTTAATGTTTGTTGGCTAATTATTTTAATTGCGTAGAAATCTTTGAATTTTTTTGTGAATTGTAGTGGATTTTAATAGTTTTGTGATGTAAATTTGTATCTTATGTACGGCTACTGGTTCTGTGTGAAGAAAATGTACTCAGCCACTCCATTTCGCACCTAATAAAATCAGTCTATATGTATATTTTATAGGTACCTACTACACATAGACTAGCTGTACCTACTTGGGATTTTGTCGGTGTTTGAGTTTAATTATTTTACTCAACATACTTAATTCTAAAATGGGTCTAAATTACTTCTTAATGCATCAGCTATCTGACAGTGAAAGCACCTTCAAAATTGGTCCATCTGTTCCAGGGATTAGCCGAAACAAATAGACAAATAAACAGAAATTGTTACAAATGTTATTTTGATACACTTACTGTTATGGACCGTGTAAACATACCTATGTCTGTATTTATTAAAAAACAGTTTCTTTTATTTGTACAGATATCTAATACCTATAGTGATAGGTGTTTATAATGATTTTATTTTCAGTCAGTTTATTGCTATCCCTAATAACTTCATAAGTTATATTTAATTTGGTAAGTAAATATTATTTGAAATACTAATTCCGTGGTTTTTTGATGAAATTATGTACAGGGATAGAGTAGACCTTGAGGAAGGACATAGGCTACTTTTTAACAGACTACATTAAAAAGAGGGTATGTTTTTACGCGATTAGTATTATAAATCGTAAAAATGTCTGCCCTTTGAAAGTTGTCTGTATTATCAAAATAATTCACGCGGGCGTTGCCGCGGGCGGACAGCTAGTTTATGATAAATAAAAAGACACGTAACACGTAAACCTTACGCTACCATAAAATAATACTTACTTTGGTTTGACATAGATCTAGAGCTTCATGTATGTCTCGTATTCGCTCTTCACTCTGATACTGAACTTTCTCTTCAACATCGGTAAGAGCTTGTTTTAAATTTTCTACCTGCAAATAAACATAATAACGGTATAATTATATCGTCAAACCTTAGTTGATTACAGAAAGTGTGGCTGCCCAAACGTATCGGGATATACATTACATAAAATAGTTTATTTCGAATAGCTCTCATACATTGTGTTAGTAGCAAATTATTATGATTTAATTTTAGTACTTGATATCTAAAAAAAATCAAGTACTAAAATTAAATCATAATAATTTGCTACTATATATTGTCGTAAACTATATAAATATAGTTTACGACTATATTTATGTAGTTTACGACAAAACAAACAAGCAGACAGTTCCTGCAGTAAATAAAACGTTTCAGGAGTTATAAAGTAAACAAATGAAGACGCAAAACAAAAAGTTTAAGGAGAATCAGACTAAACGATTTCTTATCTATATTAAGGCTATAATAATAACTTTTTGAGTCGGTAAGTTTACCAGCTATTCTACCATCGAAACCTAAACCTAAAAATGGCAAGCATTTATGTTTTGGCTCCTGGACTATTTGACCTGATAGTACCAATCTGGAGGAGTCATATCTACATCATATGGGTTTGTTGTAACATAGTAGCTTTACTAGGTGGTAGATTCTTGCAACGACTTGCCCGGATCGGTGTCACCACCTTATATCCTACCGTCTATTCCTGCCACAATAGCGTCAGTGCTCGTCATTGTTGTGTTTTGGTTTGGATGGTGGGTAGCCGGTTAACTTACTCACGCAAGAGGTTTACCATCCCAGCCTCAGGTTGGCAACGCACCATTCCCACCTTTGGTGTCTATAGGCGACGTGTATTTCTCACCAAAGGAAATCCGTTTCCTTGTTTGCCTTCCAATATTATAAAAAAAAATGGAATATGACATGGACAATGCATATGTCGAAGGACTTTGATTCAGATCAAGATCAATGCTATCTTAAAAACCTGTGTGTAAATGTTTAATTAACTCACTTCATTTTGATGCAGCTCGGTGAGATCATTGATTTGTTCCTCCAATCGTTCCGTCTTGAAGCGTTCCTCTTGCAACGCTGCCGATAGAAACGATACTTCTTGTGACAAATTCTGTAAAATACAGATAATAATCAAGTTAAGAGTTAAAGATATTTATTTTTAATGACGACATCATTCGAAAATATCTACACTCCTTAACAGCTAATATTTGTGCCAGTGAAACGTTATTTCACTTTAAAAAGCTTCTTAAAGAGCATTATTTGTCACTAGCTTGATATTTTTAAATTTTATTGTTTAATCGTCATCGATTAATGATGTTTATCATTAATTCTATTTTTTTTTTTGCATTTACATATATGTATATATATTTATTCAATAAGGCGTCAATTATTTTGATAACAGATATTATTTTCAAAGAGCAGATTTCTCATGATACTTATTGCGTAAAAACCTTCCCCCTTTTTTTAATGTAGTTGTATAAAAAGTAGCCTATGTGTTATTTTATAGAAATTCATCCGGTTTCAATAAACATACATCCATCCATGCTTACAAACTTTCGCGTTTATAATATTAGTATATATCGAAGTCGAAAGACACCATCGGCCTGTAGACACCATAGATGTTGGAGCATGGATGTCCTGTGGTCAGAATGCTAGGTCTGATGTGCAAGTCAGCTAACCTACGCTTCCGACCGGAACACGACACTGTCAACATAGTGGTATGAATGGAAAAGTCAGTGGATCCCTAGTTCCTGCACATCACTCTACCACTCACTACACACATGGTCTTTTGGTGACCCATTTAACCAATATTCGTAATGCTTATAAGTATGCCGTTAACCAAAGTGTCTATATATTTTATTCATAGAAAGTTAAAGTACCTGGATGACCGAGCTTTTCTCGGTGTTTTTTTAGTACATCAGGTTTTTTTCGAATTGTATTTGCTTTGGAAATGCGAGAAAGAGTTTCACAAAAAAAGAGAAAAAAAATCAACAATCCGACTGAGATTTGAACGCCGATTTGGCCGATTTCCTAACTGAGCTATTCTAACTTCGTCAGTTTTGGCGAAATTTAGCTTCGTATTATAATAATATAAGTTTATATTCAATGAAAGCACAATTAATAAGTGAAATCTGAAAATACAACCCAGCTAGATCGATTTATCGCACCCGAAACCCCCTTTTTAAAAAATTTCAAAAATTGTTTGAGCCGTTTACGAAATCGCTGATATATATATACAAGAATTGCTCGTTTAAAGGTATTACATAAAACACCAACCAAATAATTTTGTAAAAGAACAAAGGGATTAGACAGCGAACGTCCCATACGTTTGTCTCCTGATAGTAAGAGACAAACGTGGCATATAAACACCATAGATGTTGTAGGTGCATTATTGTCTGCGGTCAGGTTTTTAGACCATGTGTGTGAGTCTACCGGCTACCTAACCCTTCGGACCAGAACATGACAATGTCAGTATGTTGGCAGGAATAGCTAAGGTGATTCCTAACTAGGTGAGTTGCTGCCCAACACTTAACTACCAGTGGTCATGTTGAAAGTACTCTGTTAAGCTATAATGGTCTCTTCTACACGGGGAACCCCGACCAACACGTGAATATATTATTATAAAAATTAAATGAAAATTCTAAACTTGTTTTCTTAGTTTCATTTTGCCATTTCATGTGATTATATGTCAAGTAAAAACATTAGGAGCGCTACAACGTTTACGAGAAAATTAAAAGAAAACATCATTATAAATCAGCGGCCAGACCGCTGCAAGTTACCAAAACATTGCGATTTCATGTTGTTTCGGGCGCTCCCACCAAACGTTTGTTTCTAAGGATGGCCAAATGGAGAATAAATATCGATATATATCGTATCGATATTTTTAAAATGTATCGATAAATATCGACTAACAATATCGATATTTTGATATATCGATATTTTATACGCAATAAGCGATTACCTTTTTTTAAGCGATCGATTACCTATAAAAACTGTCAAAATAATAATAAATTTTTGAAGCAACGAAACTTAACTCATACAGCCTGCTGCCTACTTACTCTTTTTCTAAAAAAATATATCGATTTGGATACGATTTTGATATCTGAAAATAAATATCGATAGTTGATATGTCGTGGGAAAAAATCTCGTTGATGTATATCGATATTTTTAGCCCAAGCCTACCACTCGTGACCACGACCGTAACGACAAGTAAGTCAATTCACGGGTTTATGCCTGTTTTATTATATTTAAGTATGGAACGTGTTAGTTTAAAAAATAGTATGTTATACTTATATACATATGGGTAAGCAATGAAAGTTAAGCTTTTTCCTTCATACACTTAAAGCCCTAAAAATAAATAAAAGGAAAAATAGCCTGAAACTATTAAATGGCCAGAAAGACTTAATTGCATCCTCCTCATGAATTTTTAAACATCATCAGGGATGATGCTGTAAACTGCGAAAGCGGTAGGTATTCGGTACAAAGTATTGTTAGTAACTAAAACTTAAGTTACTCACTAAAAATATTTTGGTTTGCGGTCGTTGTTGTAGACTAATGTGGGTAGACATAAATACAACAAAAAATAAAAACAAATCGAGTTGTCGGCATCTGGTTGTTTCCCCACGAAAATGGGAGATTTTAAACTATTACAATATTAAAATTTATTCATTCATAGTATTAAATATGTCAAATTATATAAAATTAAAAATGTCTATAAATTTTAATAATTTCACAACTATATAATGTAATGAATTAAAATTAAATAAATGTCAAAAATATTTATAAAACATATGTTGTAATTAAATAAAATGAAATTTCATGTGTGTCTCAAATGAGATATATGGAAATATGATGAATATATGGAAGTTTCACCAAGCGCCAACGATGAATGTCATATAATCATTTTATATTATTTTCTACTCTATTCTATTCAGGATATTACGTACGTATATGTGGATTGGTGTTGCACAATTTCTTTCATACGTAGTTTAATAAGAGAGTCGTAGTTGTTCCTTTCTTGTGTTCCATTGGTGTGTATTCCATCCAGTGCTTCTTCCAATAATAAAATGATCAGATCAAATTTTGTAGTCACCTCTCTTATCATTACCACCTCTACTTGTGACCGAACTAGAAAAGAAAATTAATTACTTAAAAGCGGGACTAACGCTAAAATAATGATGATGATTTAATTAAGATTTCGAACAATTGCTCTTGCTCACTTATTTAAATTCATAACAAATATGGTGGTAAGAAGTTCGCCGGGACAGCTAGTAATAAAAAAGTTGAGAGATGTCAAAGGACACTTGGATGGACCGAAGCTAACGACTTTTTTTATTACAATTCCTTTACTAATTAATCGATAATTAAAAATAATCGTCGCGGCACCACACTGTTCAATGCGAAATAGAATCCAACCACGTCGGGGCTTTGTGTCTGAGTTTTGGAAAAGTGTCTTATCGTAAGATTTTTTTCCGTCTAGCCCCCTTTCACAAAGCGCAATAAGGAACTTCGTTCCAATACTTTGTGTGATGCTGAACAACTGGAGCTTGGATTATGCTCGCGTAATATTATTATGTTGGTTACTATTATTACGCGTAATATAACGGTCACAATAATTCATTTTACATCAAATAGTGCATTCAAATTAAATGTACCGGAAATGGACTGCATATTGACAGATGCCATAGTTTGACAGCTCGTAGTCTGACGTTTGTCCACGTGGTTATAAATCAATGACGCAACGTTAAATAAGATAGTAGATTTCCGTCAGTAGCCGAGGTAACAAGCAGTGGACGAAGCAATAGCAGATATAGCAACTGTTATTATAGTTCTGCTAAATTTAGAGCTACTTTTATGACATTATTTTATGTGTGAGTTCTAACGAATGGAATAATCCATACTAATATTATAAATGCAAAAGTAACTGTCTGTCTGTCTGTCTGTCTGCTACGCTTTCACGCTTAAACCACTCATTAGATTTTGATAAAATTTGGTACAAAGATAGAGTTGAACTTGAGGAAGGACATAGGCTACTTTTTACCGCAAAAAAGGGGGGATGGGTTAGAGGAGGGAATGAATATTTGTATGGAAATGTTTTGATGACATATAAATATAACCGATTCGTTTTCACTGTGTGATAGTCAAACGCGGGCGAAGCCGCGGGCTGCAGCTAGTTATAGATAATTTTACTCGTGAAATTAATACAATAGACGTGGCTCTTGAAAAGAGTGACGTATTAGACAATTTGAATGAATTGGCAAAGGTTGTGTTATTTATCTAATACGTTTAAACGAGCAATTTTTGTATTTATCAACGATCTCGGAAACAGCTCCAAAGATTTATTGAAAGTTTTGGGGGCAATAAATCGATCTAGCTAGCTTTTGTTTTCAGAAAATGTCGTTGTATGGTCGATTTCAATAACCTATCTTAGGCTTACTAGAGTTTGGTTGCTAAGATATTTTTATTAATTATTGAAAAATAACAGCGGTTGCCTGGTTAACGATTATTTATATTTCAGCAATAAGTAATTTACATAGTTATAAGTAAATATAATTAAAAAAACACCGAGTAAAGCTCGGTCATCCAGGTATAGGGAGTTATATGTAATATAATAAATAAATATTACTGGACAAATTACACAAATTGATCTAACCCCAAAGTAAGCAAATGATATGCGTGTGTTATGGGTGTGTTAGACAACGATACTAATACATAGAAATATTTCAATAGATACGAACTTTTGTGTGTGAAATTAGTTGTTAGGAAAATGTCTGTGTTTTTGTTATTTTCATTAAGATTTACTTTTTATTCTCATTTTTAATCTTTTATTTTTTGTTCTCCATTATAAGTTGTTTAAATTGTCAAACTATCGCATTGGGAAATTTCCTGTAAATAAATAGTAGGGAAATTTTCCTGTAAATAATAAGTATGATGTAAATAAATAATTAAATTAAAAAAATCACCTCTAAATCAATTTGCATACGTCATAAAATTATTAAAACACGCTATCGCTGCATACGTTCTTCTTGCAGTTTTACTATTATTTGTAGAATTATGGCAATGGTTGAGCGTAGGCGTTGTCCAATTCTGACGTACGAGGTCTCGAGCTCGATTCCTGGGAAACATATTCTACGACTTTTTTCTGTTTATCTTTAAAACATACCTATGCCTAGTATTGGATTTGTGTCTGATATTTGCCACCTGTCACATCATAGATGGAATAGTAAGTAATAACATTTCGTTGTCAGTCTGTGTGTCGTTGTATTTTTGCGTTCGCCATGTGTGTTCGCGTATTTTTTACGAACACATGAATATATTTAAATATAATTTAAATACCAGATTCTGGGAACATACGCTCTCTTTTAGTTGTGAAAAATTCCAATTTGACACGCTATTAAAAGGTATAACTTCATGGTACATATTTTGGCATATAGTGAAATTGAAAAAAATTAGTAAAGAATAAATTCCGAAACAAGTTTAATGTTGCATATTATTGTACTAAATATTGTCACGCCCTAAGTGGTTGGCAGAGGTACATATGCACCCATGATTAACCGATGATATTAGGTTCCATTATGTGACAGATGGCAAATCCGTTGCATTTCGGCCACAAAAATCTGGATTTCGTTACCGTATGCTATGGATGTTTTCCTTCGCTGCAAGAGCACTCACAAAATGTGTTTGAGTCAGAAAAACTCATTGGTACCTAGAGGTACCGTACCGTACCTTTGATACAGTCCAGTTTATTCTTAAAAGCATTTTGTGATAAAATCAATACGGCAGGTTACTTAACTGAATGACAAGGAACAAAATAACCGATGTAATGTAATAAAGTCTGGAGGTATCATAATTCTGCAGGTGTCGAGGGGGGTCGACGGGCATCTGTCCAGGCTAGGGTTGCCACCTTTTGTAAAGAAAAAGTATTTTTTTCTCAACATTGCAAAAGTATGAGTTATCTTATTAACATATAACTTTCAAAGGGCAAAATTTTTCTGACTTACAATACTAATGCGTTAAAACATATCCACTTTTTAATGTAGTCGGTTAAAAAGTAGTCTATGAGATGGTGTGATGTATAAACTATCTTACTGTAAAGTTCTATCTCTATGTTTTTACTCAAGGTCAACTCTATATCTGTACCAAATTAAATTAAAATCGGACCAGTTGTTTAGACGTGAAAGCGTAACATAAATATAGACAGAGTTACTTTTTCATTTATAATATTAGTAGGAATTGGAAATTTAAAGAAATAAAATATTTTCATATTTTTCCATGTAGGTAGGTATATTTGTTATTTATTTAGTTAACAAGTGAAAGCAATAAATAATTATTCCAATAGTACGGTGCGGATGCTTTCATAGTTAATTAAAAAAGCACAACAACTGAATTTCCAATGGAAATATAATAATTATTTATCTTTTTCGATATAATATTGCGTAGCGTTTTATGTTTATTATTTGGTGTTTAATAAAGCATAGCGTTTTATATGCGCAGACTCTATTGTATTTAGTTTGTTTCACACACTGGTTATTTAAGATGTTCTATCGGTTGCTTCAGAATGCTTAGAGAGAAATAAAGACAGTTGTTATCTGAGAGCTGTCAAGCGCTTTGATGCCGCTATGAGTTCAGTAATTGTGTTTAGATTTAATTTTAATATTAAACATATTGTTTTCTATAACATATATTATTATTGACTAAAATATAGCACTATACTATATAATATGATATGGGTGGGTGTCCCATATATGAGTGAGAGCGTTGCTGGTCTATCGTTTACTTCAGTCCTGTCTTATCTGAGTACTCTTACAATAAAAAAAAACATCGTGATAAAATCCAGATTTGTATATATTCGAATTAGACCTAATCTAAAATTGGGTTTGACTTCACCCTTAGGTAGGTAAGTAGGTAGGTTTTTAGATTAGACTAGCTGTGCCTGCGACTTTGTCCGCGTTTTTATTTAATTAGTTTATTTTATACATTTCTAAAATAAGATTCTGAAATAAAAATAGTCTAAGCTGTTCCTTATTAAATTACTGTCTACCAGTGAAAGCCCCGTCAATTCAGAAATTAGCGGGCACAAACAGACAGACAGAAGAAAATTCGAAAAAATGCTGTTTTGGTATATGTACCTTGTAAACATACATAAGTAAAAGCGGTAAAAGAAACTCAATTTTGTTTATTTGTATAGATGGTAGTTGTTGTGAGTAAAAAACTAAGACCCTTATCAAATATCCTAGATCAGGTATTCGTTCCCGATGTCCTCTGATACAGAAATGAGGTTAGGATGAAGAAGAGAAGGGTGGCAACCCTAGCCGGCGCCCGGGCGCCACCACGCTAATTGCATCCATGTCATCCCGACCGTCCACTCGACGCTCCGATACTCATCGCGTTTTGGGACAACTTAAGTTGTTTAGCTCGTGTTGTGAAGATGTTCCTATTTGAACAACTGTCTTTATATACAATAAAACTACACTAAAGGACTCAAAAATATGAGTAAGTTCGGCACGCAAAAACGGTGGAACTATTTGAATATTCTAGAATGTTCCGATTCTAGAAAAGATAATTAAATTCGAGTTAGCTCCCTTTAGATCTAGGGGTGCGAATTATCTTCATGCCGAGTCCGTTGCGAGGTAGGCAACCCCTACGATAAAATACTCACGATAGTACATGTGTGTCCTAGCGCCCGCACTTAGAATCAAAAAGTATTCTTTTTTTAATTTAATTTTTAGCGACTTTTAAATTTGATTCATTTTGAAACGACAGAACGAACATCAAATGTCCGACAAGTAGGAATAGTTTCTAAAAGAAAAATAAGTTGTGATTGTTACTATATATCTTCCATTTTTATATTTATTCACCTTTTAAGCTTTCCTCAGACTTTCACGAATAATTAAAAATCAAAATTATCCAAATCGGCCCAGCCGTTCTCGAGTTTTAGCGAGACTAATGAACAGCAATTGATTTACACGTAGGTAGATATTATGTATGCATATAATGAAACTGTGACTGATCGCTGTCTGTGCATGGAAAATTTATTTAAAAAAACATAACGAGCGGGCTTTATACACGCCAGAGTACCTAAAACAATGTCTTTTTACTTTGTCTGTATTTTTGTGCACAATCTCAAAAATGGCTTATTTGATTTGGATGCCGTTTTCAGAAATGTGTTGTGATGGATGATGGTACGAAACCCTTTGTGCGCAAGTCCGACTCGTACTTGACGGAATTTTAAACAATGTTGAACGTTGTTTTAATATTCCAGCCGCATTACATAAAAAGTAGAGCAGTTACCTGTAGTCCATATTAACATCTCTTAAAGTACGTACTCGAGTGCCGACAAATTTAATATTTATTGTGAAATCTTTTAATAGCCAATCGTTTATTCAAAGCCAGCTCGGAACCTTCAGCAATAAAAAGTTTCCGTTAAGTTCGCATCTAATTTCCCCGGAGGGGGTTTAACTTCACCGTAACACCGTACTCCGATGTTGTTATATTTTTTTTACGTTTTTAGGTTTCATTCTTGCAAAATTAAATCCGTCACTTTACACTTAAATTAAAAATGTTTTATTCAAATGTAATATCTTTTTTTATATACAATTGTTGTTTATGAATCAAGACCTTATTGTACAAGAAAATAACAAAAATAAAAATAACGAAAGCAGTACAAAAGGGGAGTTTATCTCTGACAAGAGGTGTCTTCCAGCTAACTTAGGAGAATGAAAAACGACCAACTATTTTCCGTAAAAACGGCATGAAAACTCAATTTTTGTATGGGACCCCGCCATTCAATATTCAAATTACTAATATTGTAAACCAAAAGTTTGTAAGTATTGATGTATTCTTTTACGATGAAACAACTTAACGGATTTAGATGAAACTTAAAACAGGATTTAGATGAAAACAGTAAAAAAGCTTATACACCATAATAACACATAGGCTACTTTTTAACCAACTACATTTAAGAGAGGGTATGTACAGGAGTATGACCTTGGGTAAGCGGCGGAGTATTCGGTTACAATTTTATTTCTTTTGTAGATTTTTAGCTTTTTTTATTTAGTTTCATAGATTATATGATTATGATAGGTAATGAAATGTCGGAGTTTAACTAGATATATTATCAGAGCACATCCTGTCTCAAAGCCTCTATGTGCCTATATGGAGTGCACGCCCCTGTTAAAGATGTGTACGAAATAAGTCGGAAAAAGGTTAAAGATATTTTTAATTACTACATTTTATAAAATAAAGTACTTCGGCGTAGTCTGTCTGTTCGAGATAAACAATTTAAAAAAATATAAATAACAACATCGAATTGGCAACTTGGCGTCCCGTACTTCACTTTTTGTCTTTATATTTACTAGCTGACCTGCAAACTTCTTACCTCTTAACAACCAATAAATATCGTGTTACATTTAAGCTGAACAAATTTAGGCTTTGATGAACGTGCTACAATGATACAAAATAAATGTAATACCTAAATAATAAACAGAATAATATACATACAGAAAGAGAATAAAAAAAAAGTACCTTCACGCCTATTATCCCCGAAGAGGTAGGCAGAGGTGTGCTAGTATATCCACGACTCG
>DVZL01000643.1:0-21769 GCA_018236625.1 Lasaia peninsularis
TTGAACCCGGGACCCCACGTGGCTAACGGTCTTAACAGGCGACACCTGTACCGTTACACCACAGAGGCGATTAAGTATATAGTACTAAAAATAACTCTATAGTAGACAGATGTGTTGAGTTTCTCCAATCGACAAGAAAATATTTATTTTCATTCCCTTCGTTTTCTCCTGCTTAAGGAAATTTCTATCTTACGACTCTGACAAGCAGGAAAATATTATGCATACATCGAGCAGTAAAAAAAGCCTCTATTCTTTGTTTTTTTTTCATCCATTCGCCTCTATATCTTTCTAATATATTCAAGCTTCATTGACCTAAGTAACAGACATGGTTGAGGATAGGTTCATTCAAAATCAGCAATGCAATGTTTACGTCCACAGCCATAAGAATTAATTAATTCGGATTGTAAAAAAGTTTCGGAACATAAAATTTTATTGCTGATTAAAATAATGAATGTCCCCGTTTGTCTTGCCAAAACGATGTCATTATGTTTTTACGAACATGAGGTTTAAGGTCTGTGCACACCTTTATTATTTCATTAAATATATTAATTCTTTTCTACGCACCAACTCGTAAGTAGTGAGCGTCGATTCGTTTATCACTAACACCGTGACAAGCATTAAATATTTGTATTGTCTCGCCCAAATACGTACTAACGCCATGTTTCTGCTACCAAATCAGTGCTCGACACTTTCGTGTTAAAATCTTTACGAAAGAATATTGGTAAACTTAATTATCTAACTACAATAATATTATAAATGCGGAAGTATGGATGGTTGTCTGTTTCTCAATCACTGAAACTCGACAAAGTTGTACCAGTAAACATAAATTATAAGCTATAGAAATACTAACCTTCGCGTGTTGTTTTGTCTGTGATAAAACATAGGAAGCCCGCTAAATAAGTTAATAGCAAAGGGATTATAGTCAATACGGACGAAGCCGCAAGCTATAACTATTAAATAATAAATATAAAATTACTAAGTACCAAACCAAGTGCACTTTACAAATGAAATTTCTTCAAATTCTAAAACTAAAGGTTTCCTAACACATTACAATAAAATGAGGAAACAATAAAACATATTTCCCTGATATGTCCATGGGTACTCAGCCCAACGTTCCATCAGTGTCAGAGCTTATTTCTAAACTCATCTTTAATATTCCATTGTTATTTAATAATAAACTTAATTTTAAGACAGTTCAACAAGCAAATAGAGCACTATTACAAGTTATTAATAGTTTAACAGAAATTAATCCTGACTTGTTGCGTATGAATAACATTTCTAAGTCAGGTTTCTACATAAATCATGTTAGATCGTAAATTTTCATATCTACAGACATAAAGTCGGTGTCTGAGTTTGTGAATGGAGCTGGGATGACTCATGGGTGATGTCATGGCTTCCCCCCCCGATGTTACATTTCTAGATAAACTTGTGGATAAATTATAGATCTATTTCTAAAGACATTTTAATTTAAGCACTTTTTACACACATTCTTAGACCGCATTCATATGGTTAGGTTTATTTGTTGAATTAAATTTGAATTATTCAGTATAAAGTTATTTGCTAAAAAACAATATATTGGGCATTACCTACACATTCTTGCCGCTATAATGACATTGTCGTGTTCCGGTCCGGAGAGTAGGATATCCGGTAGACTTGCACATACGGTCTAACAGGCCGATCACAGACAGCATCTATAACATCCATTGTGATTATAGGCCACAGTTGTCTCTTACCATCAGGAGACCCGTGTTTTTGTTTGCTGACTTATCCCATAAAAAATCTTTAATTGCTCTTTGTCCTAGCCTTATGTTAGTTCTATTTCAGGTGATATCAGCGTTGGCTATCTAATGTAAGAGATTTGATGAGGGCAACAGTTTTTCTACAGAGCGGCTGTATTCAGACTTTGTGACCGTGGAAAAAACTATACCTAATCTTAGATTAGATCGAATTTAAAATTACGAATCGGAGTTTCCTCACGTTTTCCACCTGAAACAGCATTTAGGACTTGTATTTAAGTTAGAACTCATTAGTACATGGCGGGGTTTGAAATTGAACTACCGAAAAACCATTTTTTTTACATTGAAATTATACAAATACACTGAGATCGTGTTTCTCTTTTGAATAAATAATAGTTTAAAAAAACTATAAAACATGCTTTTATAGCTTGTACAACTAAAAACTAGAAAATAATTCTAAGTTATGAAGAGTTTATGTTACAGGGGGAGAAAACCAAACTTAAGTTTCAAAAAAATAATTTAATTCAGAATAAACAGCGTGGGGTGCATTATACTGTGGTTTATAACTAACCTCTAATATATAGTTACCTGTAGAATGATTATGATATTTTAAATAACAAGCAATCAAATATTATATGACATTTTGTTTCAACAATTATTTTAATATTTCCACCAGGTTTTAACATTCATTTGTTTTAAAAACTGGAAACTTCAACACCCGACTTTAATGCACGAGATGCCAGGTTATATTTCGGGTAGGTCAACATTTCATATGAGTTTTTTTTGCTATTCTAGAATGAAATGACAATGATATTTTACTAGCTGAATATGTGTGTTAAAAGTTGTTACAAAACAAAAGTATTTAATTACATCAACATAATGTTCTACTACAATGTGATGTGCAAATATTTTAAAACATAATTTATATTTATTTATTAAACTATATATTATATACTAAGTATCTTATTATTTATAAACATTATTTTACACTCGACTTATTTTAACCCTGTTATTTTAAACCTAAACTAAGTTAAACTACAAAAACATTAGGTTGTTTTGTGTCAGGGCTAATCGTGGGTACTTAAGTACCTCTGGACACCCTTTCGGTGATATAAGCGTGGTGATATATTAAGCACACGGGTCTCCTGACGATTAAAGACCAATATAGCCTAGACGTGATAGGTGATTACCGTGCGGCAGGAATGGGTAAGGCGATGGAACCCTACCCGGTTGAGTTACTGCACAGCAATTTACCACCAGAGATCATGTTGAAAGTGACCCAGTTAACCTATGCTCGTCTATTACGAGCTGGCTAGGAGGAAGGCATAAAACGATTTAATGCAAAAGCCTTTCATTTTAAATAAATTTTTCTTTGCGTGCGAATGGGGATGTTATTTTAAATTTAAATATAGAACAACATTGTTAATGTTCTGAGAAAGAAATGCCGGCGGAAAGTGTAAATACCGTCGAGCGGAACCACGCGGCCAGATAGTGCACATAGTGTGGCGTACGGAAAATCTCGACGTATCATTTATTACATTATTTCCTACTCCATTTAAAGGGTAGTTTACCCGCGTCATTTTTCAAGCCTTTATGAAATATTTCCTTTGTAATTTTATTTATTGTTTCTATGTAGTATATTTTGGTTTGAAACTGAAGTTTCAAAGCAAATTCCTACTAATATAAATGCGAAAGCTTGTGAGTGTGGATGTATGTTTGAATTAATGAATGTTTGTTACTCTTTCACGAAAAAACTGGATGAATTTGGATGAAACTTTACGACAATATAGTTTATACATGAGAATAACACATAAAGTACGTTTTAACCGACTACATCAAAAAGAGAGTATGTTTTACGCAATAAGTATTATAAGTCGGATAAATTCTGCCCTTTGATAATTCCTTTGTAATTTTATTAAGAGTTTCTGTGAAATATATTTTGTTTTAAAACTGAAGTTTGGAAAAGGGGCCTCAAAAACTAGATATTTGTATGAAAAATACGTTTAAAGCAATATAAGTAATTTAATTCAATAAAGTAATTATGTCCTACAATAACCTTAAGTTATGTTTTTATCAACTGTCTGTATCGGCATTGCTTCAATGTTAATTCTGTTTACCATTTCTGTTAGCCTACATTCTTGTATTTTTTTATTTTATTTCAGTTTTTCAATTTGTTATTCTAATAATAAATTCTAATGTGTACAGTCATTCTAGTGTAATAAATGTAACAAACCTGAATTTATTTTCAATGATAAATGTAACAATATTTATATATTTATTTTTTATATATACTTATTATATCTATTAAAATTTTAATATAATATGAGTATTTTAAGACGTCGTGAATACGCACCACCTACACTGTTTTTAAGAGAAACTAAAAATATTTTTTACGCAAACTCAAGCGAAGCCAAATGCAATTTCTAGTAAAAAGAAAAACACCGAATTGTATTTAAGGAATGACACATATAAAGCTGTATTTCATACAAAAATATGTCATATAATTAGGACGTCGAGAATACGCACCTACTACACTGTTCTTAAGAGAAGCTGTAAAATAGTATTTTTTACGCAAACTCAGATGAAGCCGAATGCAGTTGCTAGTAAAAAGAAAAACACAGAATTGCATCAAAGAAATGGCCACATATAAAACTGTATTTCGTACAAAAATGTACGAAAGCGCTCTCACATTTTATCTTATTGGTTTGGTTGGCGATGTCGCTTCAAAAGTGTATCGGTAAACAAATCAAGGCGCGATATTTCGTTGTTGCGAATTGCAAATAAAATGTTTTAGATATTTGCACATGTTTTACTGGGAAAAGACATATATTATGGAAATTCGTTTTAGTTTTTAGGATTTGAGTGTGAAGGATTACGTAAATATTCATAAATAGTATATAGGTATAGTAGTATTTTTGTATGTTTGTTCATTAATAGTATAACAGCTAAAGTTCTTTGGACGATATTCACAATCGGTAAATGTTTAAGTATAACCGATCGTTATATCAGGCAAATCGATATCTGCCTGGGCAAATCATAATAGGTTACCAAAGGTAGCCTATGGCAGAAAAGTATGTTAGGATATTTTTTACCTTTGCCTATTGCTTCGGGGACATGGGCGTGACGATATTTATTTATTTATTTTTAAATGATAATATTTTTCTCTTATCGATTTGATCAAAAATATATCGTGAGCTAGCTGTGCGACTTCATGCGCATTTTATTTATTCTATTTTATACATTTCTAAAATAAAAAATAAATAATATCCTATTCCTTATTACATCAGCTATCCGCCGGTGAAAGTCTTTTAAACAAAAATATGCTTTTAAACAAAAATATGCATGTACCTTGTAAACAAAAATATGCATTTAGGAAAAATCGGCTATTTTAATATTACACACAGACATTCTAAATTTATTTTTTTGTATAGATTGAGATGACACACCCAATCGCAACCAGATTCAGATCTCCGCCGCTCAGACTCAGATTAGAGAACTCAACTGGCCCAAAATAACGTTTGACCTGTGACGTAGAGGAAAAATATAAAATATGTGGATTTGCACGAGTGACTATTGATTTTAACTGACAAAATTTTAAAAATACATTTTCGTAAACGAAGTTTCACATCTACTTTCATCTTTAGAGTGCCCACATCTATCAGCGTTTTGCGTAAATAATAATATATATATTCATCCAAAAATACGAACACATATACAAATGTTGCCAGGCTTAATAAAGAATAAATTCGTTGGGAACCTACGGCGTGTAATAAATATTCGCACTTTATTGTGTCACTCGACGGAGGCTAATCACCAATTTACCGCTTATGAAGTGAAAATTCTCTGTCATACTGCAAAACGAGACATTATGATACCCAATTTTTGCTTCAAAAAGAATATAAACGACCAGAATACTTTCATTTTACATTTTTCTTTTCTTCCTTGTTTAATATTTTAATCATTGCGCACATTAAAAAAAACGGCTTAAATTTTCAAAATATATTCCAATTCAAAAATACTACAAGTACCTATACCTTAATTAGGTGTCATCGTGTATTATTCTAGCCTACCATTTAAAATAAATGGTATGTTTTCTAGAGCACCCAATTACAGGGTTTACTTTTCAAATTTGAGGGAAAAAAAATGAAATTTTTTTAGGGGCCGGGAGGAAGACGGAAACCGACATTTCGACAGTGACTATTAACATTCTCGGATGTGCAAAACAGCAAGTTTACAGGAGAACGATTCAAAGTGTAAATTGCATGTAACTTTTTACTTGTTTTAAATAGGAACATGAAATTTTAAAATAATACTGTTCAAGATGTTTATGTTCAAGCTAACATAACTGTAACTAGTAGATATTTATTGTGTAAATATGAAAAAAGTCACTTGTGACCTTTTTAAGGAAATAAAACGAATTGCGAAGTGTCGGAAGTGCCTTTGTAGTTCCAACAATATTAATAGTCACAGACGATTTATGTGATGAACATAGATGTATTGACGGGTTTGGGTATTAATTAAATTTTACTCTTATATAGGTATAAGCATTTCTATGTATTAATATTAGTGACCCACAATACAAATATGTAATTTGATTAATTTGGGGTTAGGTCAATTTAGGTCAATTTTATTTTAATCATGTTTTCATTGAATAAAACCTCAGTACAATATCATTAGAATACGAAGCTAAAATTCACCACCATTTACGAAGTTAAAATAGCTCGGTCGGGAAATCGGGCGCCTTAAAATACAGGAAACCCGCGTTCAAATCTCGGTCCGATTATTTTTTTATTTTCGAGTTCTTTCTTTTGGTGAGAAAAAACGTTTTATTATTATTATGTTTGTAAGATCAAAATATATTATTAATATTTCATCAGTTAGTAATTTGCATAGTTATGAGTAAATATAATTCCAAAAAAACATGATGTAATAAAAAAACACCGAGCTAGGCTCGGTCATCCAGATTCTACTAATTTATCGAGGAATATTATTTTATTATTATAAATCCTATATTGATCGCAGTTTATGTAACTTGACCGAAATATTAATGTCAAAAAATTCATTGAAATAAAATAAAGCCGTAGGTAAGTAAACATATAAAAATGTAATTCAACACATGTCAAATGCCCATTTCCTAATAATGTCATGTTGAAATATTGATTCACGACCAAAGTTACACTTGAGGTTTCGTAGCATTTTTGTCTACACGTCGTGTGATAAAAATATAATGAAAATATTAATTATTAGTAAAAATATTTTCAAAAAAATATTTCATATAAGTTTTTTCTTTAAAATAAGATTCTTATTCGCTTTATATGTTGAAATTTCTGAACCAAAAAGGAATTACTTAAAATTGTTTTGCCTAGTGTATGGATTAACAGTATTTTGTGTATACATATACCACCCGCCATCTAATTGGATGCATACCATCTGGGGCATACTAACTGGAGTAGAATTTTTGTATAATGTTTTAATCTCGCTAATTTTACAAGAAGAAAACTTCCAACGCTATTATTCCATAATAACAACAATTGATAAAACAATAAAATTCAAAACCAATCTCTACCAAAACCTAACATTACCGGTTTACTCACTAATACCAATTATAAAAATTGCAGCACAAGTAATAAGTTTTTATGGAAATGATGAAATTTCCTTAATCACACAAATCGTTTTTTTGATTGCGATTAATTCTAATTATTTACGTTATACTTTGGTAACATATAAATATGAAATATTATGGAGAAGGATTAATTTTTTGACAAAAAAATTGAAAAATAAATTAAATTATAATGAGGAGGTACGCAATTTATTACAGTTTTTTAACCATTACAAACAATTATCTGAAATAATGGAAAGGACTAATGGAGAAGTTTTACTATCGGTAATTATTAAAATTAAATATACCACCATTTCCATTTCTAATTTTAGTGTTATATAAGAAAACTAAATCTAAGCAATTTTAAAAAGAAAACAATTTGATCTTATTTAAATATGTAACTTAGCTGTTAGTATAATTTTATGTTGATTAATCTATGCACTACCATTTTTTTTATTTATGTTTTTTCTCGATCCTAGGTTACCTGTAATATATGTCATGTCTGTATATCTTGTCAGTGATAAGCTCGCTTTTTGTACTCTTTGTTATGTTTTTCTTCTTATTTGCTGTAAAATCTCATGTGTACAATAAAATGTTAAATAAATTGAATGGATGACATCATTCATCAAAATATTGCTTGGTACGAGTATTAATGGAAATATTTGGTGGGTAGGCGAGGTGCTGCGAAGCCACGACTTTTAATTTTGCGATTGTTAAAAGTTGAGGACTGAAAATCATGAATATTTTTTTATGATATTGGAAGGCAAACAAGCAGACGGATTTCCTGATGGTAAGAAATACACGTCGCCTATAGACACCAAAGGTGGAAATGGTGCGTTGCCAATCTGAGGCTTGTATGGTAAGCCTCATGCGTGAGTAAGTTTACCGGCTACCCTACCCTCGACCAGAACACGACAATGGCGAGCACTGACGCTACTGTAGCAGGAATAGGTAAGGCGGTGGTACCAATCCGGGTGAGTCACGCATAACAAAATCGTACATGTTTGCTCGTATATTATCAGAGACTGGTGTCAAAAGTTTCCGAAACCGCCGCGTTTCCATGAGATGACTAATGAATGTAGAGGAAGCATGGCAAGAATGTAGGAATCGTGACACTTGACACTCTCTATCTACCCCGCAAGGGAATTAGCGAGAAGATTGTTGTTTCGTCAATTTATCTGAGTTCAATTTTGGGAGGTTGTTGCTGAAGAGTATTTTTTTCTCCAAATTCTTAACGTGTTTTACTATTAAACTAACTGTTGATCTTAAAAGATTTGAAATTGAATCTTAACTGACTGTAATACTAATTTATTTTGTAGATTTTCATTGGAATTATGAGCTTGGCAGTAAAGTTAATATATCTCCTAAAAACGAGCGTGTTACAATTTATTTATAATGTAAGACTTTTTCGTTTATTTTTTGAAAAAAATCATTGTAATCACTTTCATAAACATTATAATAGAAATAGTTTTTTAAAATCTATTGTTTTCCAGACTGAAAAAAAATGGGCAGTGGCATGCGTATTGGAAGCATTCTTAAGTGGATTTTCTTGCCTAGCATCAGTTTTTGTGGCTGAATTAATTATCGTTGAAAATGAGAGAATTACCAATATTCTCGTTAAATACTTGATTTCGTGTGACGGTAAGAAGACGATATCAAGTTTATGAAGAATAAAATCTTATTATAGAGCTTTTAGGTTTATCTAAAAAATAAAAGGTTGCTCGAGATTTGATTTGTTCCCGATATGGCAACAGATTTACCACCAGTCACAAATTGAAAACTAATAATAATTAGTTTATGAATATTACGCCATTTTTATTAAATTTACTTCCTTCTGTTACTTAGTCCTAAAAAAATTAAGGAATGATTTTTAAAAGAGTTCATTTACAAACATATTTATCTAATTTCAGACGATGAAGTAAATTCAACCCTTCAGGACATTATCGAGTATATTGAAGAAAAGCCACTAAAATACAGCGTTTGGAGGATTTTTCCACTTGATATCAACCTATTCACGGATTTTATTCAATTGATCATTACTTATGTCATCGTAATTATTCAATTTAAATAATACCATTCACTTTGTAGCTAATGCTTCGAGTTTACACACGTTTTCTAACATTATAAATAGAAATTAATGACTAGATGAGCCTCAGTGGTCGCGTGCTTCAAACTTCCATTTCAGTAGTCTTGGTTCAATCCTAGCCTTGTGTCAATGAGTTTTTCTTAAATACATTTTTGTATATATGTATGTGTATTCAAATTTAATGTAAACTAGGACAGGGACTTATTTCCCTTCTGGGTTGCATATCGGAGAATCAGATGACATTATCTGTGTAAAAGCTGGCTCCTTTGTCATATTCCCTTAAATTAATATTTAACCCCGATAACATTTTATATGGAACGGCATAATAATAAATAAAAGAAAAAGACGTTTATTAAATTTATGGATCAGAACATGATCAATTTCACAGATATCCATTGTAGGGCATTTGTAAATAACAGAAATAGCAATGCAAAAAAATTGAGGCTGAAATGATGACATTACTTTTAAGTAGTAAATTAATTTTGTGCGTTATGCAAAATGTATTTTATTGATTACGAATTAAAAAAAAATACTTCTTATTTAATTTTTGCGATTTTCATTTTCTCAAACAAGATGTCAAACTTTAGGCTCTAACATTGATTTTCAGCTGAAAATCCTTTTACTTTTCTTTTAATCCCTAAAAATGTTTATGTTACCCAAATTATTGATATATTTGACAATACTATCTATTCATATTCAATGCTAAAACGTATCAATATAAGACACGAGTTTGCCTAAATCAATAAGTTTTCATTATTATAGTATAAATTAATCACTCATTAGCGTCCTTGAATTTTTATCTATTTTTATAAAGAAGTATCAAACAAACAGTACTTGAAGTAGGTATGTCGAGAAGCGTTTCTGTGACCAAATATATGATGAAAGCTATACTAAAATATTGTATCAAAAATATAATAAGTTTAAAATCGTTCATTAATATTCGGATTTTGTTTGGACAATACAGTGATTTTTATAAATCAAAATGTAAAAAAATAATTTTAAAAATGTACTGTTTAACTTTAAACTTAATAATATTAATTTCATTTTTTTTTTATTCTATCAAAATATCCCGCATTGAAATTTTGGGGAATAGTAACTGTGTCCGAATATTTTTTTAGTAATTTAGTTGCGATTATTTGTTCCGATATATATTTTTTTCGATTTTATTTTAATTTAATCACAATTGATCGGGTGATTAAGTTCAACAGAAGTAAAACGCAGGGAAATATAACGGTGTCGCTGTATTCACTTATTCTTATATTTAAAATTGTATCTGAAATAATTTGTGTCTATATCTCAAATATTGTTTCACGATCTCACATTGTCATAACAGTAGCTATGGTATCCAGCTACTTGCGCCATATTATAATAACTTACAAATTTGAATTATTTTGGAAAAGAATACATCATTTGTCATCGAAACTGGAAGAAAATACCAAAAACGAGCGAAACAACCATAGGATGATAAAAGTCGTCACAAGATTTCTCTACAATTACAAACATATCTCAGACAACATGGAAAAAACTAATAATGGAGTCGTTATCAATGTAATATATATTTTTCTATAATGAGAAGAAACGAGATTTGTATGTTGTTTTACCCATCGTGGTTGGTGTGTTGCCAAATTGAGTGATGCTAAACCCTTTGCGTGAATGAGTTTACCAGCAGCTACCTTGTAACTCCAGACAGATTTACGACGGTGGTGAACACCGACGTGAAATAGTTAAGGACCAATTCCTTGCAGGACTTTACTACCTTATAGCTTTAGAGCAGATCGCCGGTAAACCAAGACCAATGTTAAATTAATAAGTATTCATGGACAAATTACACAAATTGATCTAATCCCAAAATTAAGCAAATTATATTTCTGTATCATGGATGTTAGTCAATGATACTAATACATTGTACGATGCAATGTCGCTAACCTCGTACGGCATATAAACTTAGCACTTTACTGTTATATACTTTAACATAGGTATATTAATCAGTAAACAGTAAACGCTCGGTTGAATAGCATCAGCTCCCAATTATCTGGGGCCAGCATCAGGCACCAGATCTATCATATAAATCATCCTCCAATATATTTTTTGGTCCTTCGAGCCGGATTTGAACCAGCATCTTTTGGATTTAATTCGGGTAGCATCTGTTCCTAAATATCATAGCACTATCAGTTATCTGGAGTCAGCATAAAGCTCCCAGACCTTCCATATTAATTATGTGATAATTAAACATTCACTCGGGTAGGATCTGCTCCCGAATTATCGGCATAGCATTTTTATCATTTTGACTAGCGCCAGCAACAGACATCAAGTCTATTATAAATTATCCGGGGCCAGCATCAGTCACCAGATCTATCATATGAATCATTCTCCAACAACATAGAAATACTTAAATAGATATCAGGATAAATATAATAAACACCCAAACCCGGGAATATAAACATCTATGTTCATCACAGGAATGCCTGTCCCCATTGGAAATCGAACCCGAGCCGTTTGTCGGTGGCGCTAAGCATGAACGTTTACCCCTCAACCAACGAGGCGTTCGAATGATAAGTGTGATTGACTGTATCTACCTAATTCGGATGCTTTGTTTATTGTTTTGGACATATCGTTTACATAATATGGATATCTTCACGCCAAGGCTCTTAAAGAAGAGGTAGAAAGTACCGATTGCTATGTTATAGCCTTTCTTTTCCTTACTAGCTTCCTCCACATTGATCATTACTTTTCATTATACAAACACAATTCTAACTATTTTTTTTAAAATATCACGATATTTTACATACATAATTATTCGATTAACAAACACTTATCTCTTTTTAATTTTAGTATGGATGAAAAGATTTTTTATGTTCCCTTTTTTTAAATAACTCAAGTTCAGTACATTTTGC
Source organism: Lasaia peninsularis (assembly GCA_018236625.1). Taxonomy (NCBI): domain Eukaryota; kingdom Metazoa; phylum Arthropoda; class Insecta; order Lepidoptera; family Riodinidae; genus Lasaia; species Lasaia peninsularis. The sequence continues at coordinate 12,316 of DVZL01000643.1, forward strand.
CCCCAAGCGATGACTTTTATAGAAATCTTAATATTGAAGCTATTAAAATGTTACTTATTTGATTTATGAGTCTCCACAGCCTAGTGGTACGCTCTTCGGACTTCTTTACGACAGTCCAAGATCAGTCATCGCCATGTATCAATGGGTTTTTCTAATTTAAGTGCATTTTCCAAGTGCTCTAATGGTGAAGGAAAAAAATTTCAAGAAACCAGGGTTTGTACTCCATATAGTGGCAGACTTGCCAGCTATCATAATGTGAACCTAATATGGTCGGTGACTTATGGGTGTACATCTGCCTACCTTTTCAGTGATATATGCGTCACATTACTTATTTAAACAAAATAGTTATAACATATTTTGTTTCTTATTCGTAGATCTTGACTGGGTTAACTTTTTTGGTTTTCAGGTTAGTTATTCTTCTTGCAACTAGTACTTTGATGCTGATTAATAAAGTAAGTAAAATTTAGTTTTATATCACCACAAAGTATAACACAAACTTGCTTCCCATTCCTGTTCTTTCATATGTGCTCGTATGTTTGGATATTTAAAACTACCCTACAGATTTTGATGAGGTTTTTTAAAAGATATAGTGATAGAGAGAAAGGTTAATAATGTTGTTCTTTCTTCATGTTTTAGATAAAAAACACACGTACTTTTTCACAGATTACTTAAATATTTGAAGTTTTAGCCCTAATGATGCTGTTAAACGCGGAACCAGTGGATATTTCTAAACACATGTTTTTATATATATGTAATCTGTGAAAAATGTAATGTCATTTTTTATTTAAAATATGAATATGTCGAAGTTTCACCAAACACCAACGATGGAAAATAAAGACTTTATATTTGTTTTAAGATACTGGTTAAAATTCAAGTATACCACAATAATCTAAGTATGCAAATATCTTCCCAAACCTTCAAGATGAACTACAAAGTCAAGACTCAGTATTATCTGCAGTATAGAGACAGCGATATTTAAAAAAAAACACTTTTGTTTGATAAAAACATAGATTTGTGCCTCTGCCTACACTTTCGGTGATATGGACATTTTACCTTTATTTAATTGCAAGTCTCTTGCAAATGTAAGATTTGAATAAAAAATTAAATTAAATGAAAAACTTAAGGACAAAAATGCTCTGAAACACGTTTTCTTTGAGAAATTAAAAATAATAGTACATTACATCTAGGTTTCTTTTAACGTGTATGAAAAACAAATATTTATTTTTTTATGAAATAATATATTGAATAATGCCTGAATTAATCGTCGTGTTATTCCAGGTCCCCTGTGTAGAATATACCATCTGCCTCTCTACCATGCAGCTCATAAGAGACGAGCATCATTAAAAAATAATAAATAAATAAATATTACTGGACTAATTACACAAATTGCTCTAACTCCAAAGTAAACATACGCTTGTGTTATGGGTATAAGACAACGATACTAATATATAGAAATACATAAATAGATACTAGGATAAATTTAATAAACACCCAGACCCGGAATTACAAACTGTCCCCGTCGGGAATGGAGCCCGAGCCTCGCGGTTAGTCGATGCGGTTAGGCGTGTACGCTAATCACTCGGGCGACGAGGCGGTAAAATCAAATCGAAGCGGTTAGATCTTTAAAAATACCCGACTCATTTGGATACAGTTTATTTAATAATGAAGTGGTTCAATCAGAAGGTTAATATGTAAAATATACGAAAGCCGAGACGAGACGCTAGTGTATCATATAAGGAAATTCCTTTTTTTCCATTTTTATATAATTAACAAATAAACATTATTTGTATTTATTGCCATTTTTTATTTCAGAATCACGTGAATTTGATGATATCAAGCATAATAGAAGCTTTCCTAAGTTTTATTTCATGTCTTGCACCCGCTCTACTAGCAGAAATGATAAATGTTGAATATGAAAATATTCAAAATACATTGTCTAAACATCTCATTAACTATGACAGTAAATAACATTGTTATTTCAAGAACTAATTGTACCATATAATATTATTTTTCCTGCTGCTGTGCTGAATGATGTTCCTAGCTGAACATAAAAAGAATTACTTATACCACACGTTTGTCACCTATTTTGACTATTTCGCGTGATATTTTTTTACTGCTCTAGAGATGTAAATTACTCTGTTTCACAGAGAGATAAATGTAAAATACTTATTCATTTAAAGTTTTCAACTCATTCCGAGTTATATATATTATTTTTAATTATACAACTTAAGCGTTGGAAAAAATACGAAACAGTTGGTAAAAGAAGTTCCAACGAAAAAAGTAATTGAAAAGGAACTGCGCGATAATCTATATAAATCCATAAAATTTGAGTGCATGTTTATAATATTAATACGTCTAGCTAATATTTATAATTATTATTATTTAAACTTTCAGATAGAGAGATTGACAATGTACTTCAAGACACAATTGAATATATTGATGTGAGACCACCAAGATATAGCATCTGGCGTATATGCACCATAGACATCAATTTACTTATAGGTTTTATTCAATTGATTGCTACTTACGTGATTTTCATTATTCAATTTAAATAAAATAGTAATAAGGAAGTTTTAGCTTATTCAAAATAACTTTAAATGTAAAGTCCAGTAAATCCTACGTCGCGATATAGCAGTTTTTACATTTCTTCTAATAAACTTTTTTTCCATTTGCAATGGTGTGCGTAAAAAATATTTGCATTTCGTCGTCTCCGTTTTGATAAGTGCTACAAACTTTTCAAGTCAATTATTGTTAGAGAAAACTTTGATTATAAGTACTTTAAATGTTTAGAATTTAACATCGATTTTCTTAATATTATAGTTTCTAAATATGTTTATAGTACTTAAGTGTAAAATCTGGATATACCAATGCACCTACAAAACTTTTTGTTAGATTTTTATTAACGTTATGAACTTGCCCTGCATAAAATTATTATTTACGCTTAGTGTGTACAAATAAAAGTTTGCTTTAATAACACTTTTTTAAATATTTCAAGTCTTTACTTTACTATTCTTGATTAAAAACTACCTTTACTGTCACATTTGTTTCAAAATCTTACATTCTGTTTATTGTGAAAGCATATTTCCAGAGCTAAAAGTGTTTTAGAGTACGTAAATAACAAAGGAGAGTTTCGTGAATGTTACTATTGAGTTTAATTACATAAAGCTTTTGCCGGCGGCTTCGTCCAAGAAGTCAAACATATATTAGGATTTTTCACTAGTTTTTACCAAAGTGAGGCTCAAATTTTATTCAAAGATCCATGAACAAAAAAAAGAAAAAATAAACATCCATGAACAGATAAATTTAATTTAGATATTGCTTTATATTAATAATTAACCCTTCAACTTTAAATACTATTTGCACTGAAGTTGTAAGTATATAACTCAGTCACATTCAGACATATCTTAGGATCTATGCAGTCTTGTGAAGCGGATATGTAATTCTAAAATTTACCAACGGATCGGAACGCAGTCACTCACTGACAAGATCTGACGAAAGAAACTCAGTGGGCTTATCTTTTTTACTTTCTAAATACATATATTTTACAATTCCCAAGCATTTTTATCATCTACATATTCTAATTATTATAACCTTTTTATATAATTTAGTAACTTAAAAGTAATTATTTTATCATATTATGACATTTACGTATGCGTTCAGAAATTTATTTTGTGTAAACTATTTAAAAAGGGTAAATAATCTATTTTCTGTGTTTTTTTAAATCAATTAAAAAGTTTGAAAATTGCATTAAACAAATACATATCAGTTCCTCAAATAATAATGCGGGTTTTCAGAAATAATAATAAATGATTAACATTTATGTGTGTGTTCGGAGGACAATTTTGTACAAATTAAAGTTTTTTATCTCTGTTTTCCACGTAAGAAAGTTAAGGTTGCGAGTGAAGTTAAACCTAAATGGATATCACGAGGTATTAGAACATGTAGTAGGCGTAAATGAGAGTTGCTCTGGAAGTATAGAACCTCTCCAATTAATGATTTTAATGAAAATACTTTTAAAAATTATCACAAAAGATTCAAACAAGTAATTAAACTTACTCAGCGGTCGCAAAATAACTATCATATACTAAATTTTTCAAACAAATCTAAGGCCACGTGGTCTGTTATAAACAGTGTAAAAAAATAAAAATCCATTAACAAATGCACCTACAATAAATGTCTCTGGAAAGCAAATAAGAGATCCACAAAAAGTTGCTACTATTTTTAATGACTATTTTATTGACGTAGCTAAGTGCAATAGTGGTAACGTAAAGACGCAATCTAGTACGTATTTGACATTTAATAATTTAAATTATATTTTTATATCCCCAACGGTACCTCATGACATTCACAAAATAATTATTTCTTTAAAGAATACCGAAAGCCCGGGCTATGACGGAATAAAAACGAACAGAATAAAAGAATGCTCCAATATTATTTCACCTGTGATTTCTTATATAATTAATATATGCAAAGAAAAAGGTATTATTCCTGAACAATTAAAAACAACAGTTATAAAACCGCTATTTAAAAAGGGTGATCAATCTGATTTCAAAAACTATAGTTAGACCAATAGCTATGCTATCTGTTTTTTTACTAAAGTGTTTGAGAAGGGGATCCACAATGCTCTTTACAACTTTTTAGAAGCAAATGCAATATTAATACCAGAACAATATGGATTTAGGAAAAACAAATCGATTAATATGGCGAATTACAACTTGCTGGTAGACATAATGACAAAAATAGATAATAGCATACCCATAATTGGCTTATTTATGGATCTAACTAAAGCTTTTGATCACGTGGATCATAGTATGCTGCTTGACAAGTTATATAAATATGGTGGAAGAGGAAATGCTCATAAATTTTTAAAATCATACTTAACAGATAGAAATCAATATATAGAAATAAGTCAGATTATGTCCTAAAACTAAATGCAGAGTGGTTTATAAATTCAATCAGCAAAGAATTAAATATGGCATACCTCAAGGAAGTGTACTAGGACCATTATTATTAATTATTTATTATTTATATTAACGACCTACCCGGTGTAGTTAAGCAAAGTATGACTTTATTTGCAGATGACGCTACTGTACTGTATAAAGATATAAATTATTTAGAAAATGACATTAATTCCTCTCTGAACATTATTATTAGGTGGCTCAAGTCAAACAATTTAAATATAAATCTTGACAAAACTAAAATAGTTAATTTTAAGCAACAAAAGAAGAATACGCAGAAGATTAGTGTGTCGTATCGAGGCAAAAATATTGATGAGGTAGAAAGTATCAAATTCTTGGGATTGCTCCTTGATTTTAACATGAAATGGAACTCGCCATCAATTTTATTATTGAAAAACTAAGTAAACTTTCATACGCACTAAGAATGTTAAGAAAAGTTGTTAATAGAGAAGCTCTTCTGACTGCATATTATGTTTGTGTTGCCTCACGCTTAGATATGGCATTATATTCTGGGGTAACTCTATAAGCAGGGATGTTGCATTCAGAGCACAAAAAAGATGTGTCAGATCAATATGTAATCTTACATAAAATGATTGTTGTAGACCACACTTCAAAAATTTAAAAATTTTAACGGTTTCATGTCTATATATCCTAGAATGTAGCATTATCGTCAAAACAAACTTGCATTTATTTAATTTTCACACGCGAGAACGAAATAAAGACAATTTATGTACTGTGGCTTGCAAAACTCATATCTTCAAGCAAAACTTTTTCGCTAAAGCACCATTAATTTTTAATAAGCTGCCAAATTCGATACGTACCATTACTGGCATTAAATCATTTTAAATACAATTACGTAATTTCTTAATTGACAGATGTTATTACACAATTAATGACTTTTTATTAGATTATTTATCATACTGACATTTTCATTTATAATTATTAATAAGTCCACGCTTTGATTGCTTCTTTAAAGTATTGACTAGATTATTATTTCATAATATTTCATAATTAATAATTTAATATATTTTTTTAAATAATGTAATTTGATTATTAAATTATGAATATTATGATACTACATTTTGGTTTTTTCCATAATTATTGTATGCTCGTGTGCGGCGGGAGTATAGAGAACATCAAATAATTAAAAATAAGAACTTTGTATACCTATATTCCACAATAAGTGACTTTGATTCGTGCGCATGTCGCACTCGCAATTGGACGGTTTTATTTATCATAGTTTATAACATTCCAGATTAGAACGACCATGGCGAGCCTTCACCGCTGGATGGCCGACGGACATCATGGCCCGGAACTTGGGCATCAACTCCTCCTTCATCAGCGGCGACCACTGCTACGTACTTGTCCGAGTGTCAAGGTCAATTATACTTGTTGTACCTGTCATTTGTAACTGTCTCATTCATTGGATGTTTTGTAGTCAACTATTATGAAAACCTTACAAACTTGTATAAAAAGTTTAACATGATTTGGGGCAGGTCCAGACATGCAATAAAATCGTTGAAAACATATTGCTTACAATTACATATTACAATGGAGTAGATGTTAGTTACGGCGGCGGTCGGTGGTCCGCGCGAGCTACTGCATAAACCTCTAAAAGCCTTTATATCATAAATATATAAAATAAATAAATATATCTGGGTAATGTAAGCGAACGAGAGCAAAATAAATAATAATTATCTCTGAATAATTTACTCAGAAAATTTTAAACAGATACCTATACAAATAATTATTATAATACAATTAACCTGATAAAAGTTAGTTCCTTCTAAAAACTACACAGGTCGGCTTGTATTATACACTATACACTAACCTCAGCTGTGCCCCCGACTTCGCCCGCGTTTTTATTTCATTGTTTTATTTTACATATTAAAATTTAGTACCAAATCTGAAAATAGATGACGCTGTGCATTTTAACATCACTTCTCTGAATTGACTTGGCCTTAATATACAGGGCGTCCCACGTACGTAAAGAAAAAGTTACTTTAATTAAAAAAACAATTTAAACTGCATTCATAGATTTTTAAATCATTACCAACAACCGGGAATCGAACCTGCTTAGAGATGGGCGTTTTCGTAAAATTTTCGAAACGATTTCGGATCGTTAATGAAAAAGCGGCATCCGTTGCCGGCATCGTTATTTTCGGGATCGATTCCAGTCCTCAGTATGTACATACATACAGCATTTGCTGATGTAGCTGATTATAACAAAATGAAGGAAAATTTCATATATTTCCGCAAGGTCTCGATAGCATAGTTGGAGTTTAGGCTAGAAAAAGCGCTGTCATATATTTTGGCCCTGGGTTCGAATCCAAATATGACGTCCACATTTTTTGTTTTTCCAAATTCCTACTTTTTTCGTTTTTTCAAAAAAAATATCAAAATTTTACGGAACCTACTAAAAAAAAGTTCAATTACACAATAATGACATAATGTTATAAATTAATTTCTTATAATATTAACTATAATAAAAAGTAGTTCGTTCATTTTATGGTTTAAAACAGCGACATCTATTGTATACTCGTATCAATACTATTAGGGATATCTACTATATATTTTTTGAGTGGCTCTCAACGAACCCTTTCATTTTATACCCATATTGTAAAAATGCTTTAAAAACAACTATTCCGCCATCTTTGTTGGTATGGCGGATATTTGATTTAGATTGACGTCACGTACCTTATCGTGCATTGTCATCCAAACTAAACGTGTATACAAAATTCCAGCTCAATCGGGTGAAGATATCTACTTCAAAATTTAATTCTAAGATTTCACCCGAACATATAACTACTTACATACATACAATGCAAGTTAAATAAACACTTTTATTAATGAATAAAAAAGTGGACGAAGTTGCGATTACAGATAGTACATAAATAAAAATAATAGTAATAACAATTTATTTAATATTAATACATATAAAATTACTGTATATAATTTGATTAACAAAAATGGCTTCATTTCATTCTGTGCTATATTTCTAATTGAGTCACGTTGACTGGTAGAGAATGCCATTAAGTATTAAGTACCTACTACGTTTTGTGCATAAAACCTACTAATATTATAAAGTTGATGAAGTATCGATGGATGTATGTATCAATGTTCGTTAATCTTTGGCGAAAAAACTACTGGACGGATTTAGATAAAACATTATAGTAAGATAGCTTATACATAAGAATAATAAATAGACTATATATTTTTAACGACTACATCAAAAAGAGATTATATTTTTCCGCAACAATTGTTATAAGTCTGAAAATATTCTGTTCTTGAAGTTATCTACGATATGAAAACAATTCGCTCGCATACAGCGAAGCGACGGGTGAAAAGCTAGTTTTTAAATAAATAAATTACTGAGATTTAACTATAAGGGTTTATTTATTTTCAATTTATGTTACAGAAAAAATAGTGGACTTAACAGCGTTTATAAACAATGAAATGACCATTTTGAAAATGATATCTACGTTTGGTGAAATGATGAATTACACAGCGTCGGTATTAGATCATCCCAACATGAGAAAATTTATCTATGATGATAAAATACGCTTCGATTTAGTTGTCGCTGAATGGATGTTTACCGAAATTTACGCTGGGTAAGTAGGTATTCATTCTCTATGGCTGATCTGAAGAAATCAAAACTTTGTTTAAGAGCATTAGTTGCCAGTTTCGTAGTCCAGGTTCAAACCCCGCTGTATACCCCGGTGAAGGAAAATTGGGAGACCCCGGGATGTGTGCTCTATAAGGCAATTTAATAGCCACCTATTTCTTCATGAGACCTAATATCATCGGCTTATCGTAGGCTCAAATATCTGCCTACCGTTTCGGAGATATGGACATAACGATATATTTTTTTTATTTAATCTGGACTAAATAATTAAAGATGAAATGAAAGCAAAGTATTTTTAAGTATTATTAAATACTAGAATAACTATAACAATTATTCAACCAATCAGTCAATCAAGTAATCAACCAATCATTAAATTTAAATTTCAATGAAAACAATGACTTTTTTAGCAAGAAACCCTAAAATCTACAACTGATTTGGAGTACATTCGTTCACTGAAGATTGGGCGAAATAGCATCAGCGTACTCGTCTTTTTTCTCAAACATCAATAGGATTTCAAGAGTAACTATTACTCATTCAATCAATTATTCAACCGATCACTCAATCAAGTAATCAACCAAAGTTATATACATATAAAACATTTCTTTGCGACACTAAAATCTTAATATCTACAACTGGTTCGAAATTCAGTCATTCACTATATAAATTGGCAATAAAACATCAGCGAACTCGTTTTTTTTCTCAACTATCAACGAACATCTACCTCTGCAACCTAGGAGTAAAACCAGGCAAAATCCTAGAATAGGACAACCTTTATTTTCTTTACAGTAAGAGCACTCAGAATATTTTAGTCAGGTAAACTCATGGGTTGCAGAGGTAGATGTTCGTTGATAGTTGAGAAAAAAAACGAGTT
>DVZL01000644.1:0-21765 GCA_018236625.1 Lasaia peninsularis
GGCTTGCCACCTATCACATCAGGGCCCCCTAGTACCTTGGCTAATCGTGGGTGTGTTCTAGTATATCTACTGGACTTACGAGTCGTGGATATACAAGCACACCTCTGCCTACCTCTTCAGGGATAATAGGCGTGAAGGTACAAATCTTCTAGGACATTTTCTACATCTGTCACATCCACAGAACTGCTTCGTTTATTAACAACAGGAGAGCTTTGTGCTTGTTTGCCGTATTATCTCATAAAAAAATATTTCTTAGAAGTAATTATAACATTATTTGAATTATTACATTTCAATTACGCTTTCTTATGTTCATCTTAAAATAGTCATCTATCTTGTAAAATTTATACATCCACCAAAATAATTTCAGATTTAAGAACACAAAACCCTCCTGGACGGAGCTCGTATCATTACAAATATAAATGTCGTCACTTCATTGACAAAATAATGGGACATCTTCATCACATTGTGTAAAAACCTCAAGGATCGTATTAACACAAATGATGACAACGGTACAAAAGTCCGGTATTATGGAATGGGTATTGTTGCCCCAGAATAGAAAAATAGGGTCCGGAATCCCGTGGTGAGACTGCCCGCTGTGAAATATCAGGGCCGTAATCGTCCTTACGGAAGCTAAATTTACACCTATCACAGCTCCTAATGGCAGGTAACTCGGCCAATAAAACCTTTTCCTCTTTAATTTTAAATGTAACTTCGTGGGTGGATAAAATGTTAAAATAAAACCTAAATGAAATGTGCTGATGAAAAATTTAATGCTCAATTAGATATGCGGTTCAGGTTTTGTTGTTTTTGAATTGTGTTGTTTGCTGATCTTGTTCGTTTGGTTTAAAATTAAGATCATTTTAAATTTGTGCATATATTTGCAATATTTCTAAAGTTGTTCCTTGAGAAAAATCATTTATGTTATACTTATACCAAATAATCATATGAAATATTTGTATTGACTTTACAAAAGCGTTTGATAAAGCTGAACATGAACCTATTAGAATGTACTAATAAGTATATCTTAATTATTATTTTACTCTAAGATATATCAAATATATTGAATAACACGATGAATAAGCGTAATATTTTACCTCAGCACCTAAAACTTTATACAATTATCGAGCAAAATAATGTCTTTTAGTTTGAAAACACGTGTTGTTGTCTATTATGTGAATGAGTATCCGTTGGTGGCCAGTAGTCTATGGAAGCCCGAAGCTTTGTGCTGTTCACAATGCTTGATATACGAGGGGCATAATTTTAAATTGTCGCAATGAAGCCTTAGCTTCAATAAGAAATTATCACTCGTCCGTGGCATAACGAAATTGAATTATTACTATTTATTGCTCCATTGTGGACATTTTTGCTTCTAAATTGTCATTTAGAATAGTCTAATAAGTAGTTAACTACGTTTTAGACTATTATGTGGTCAAGTACATGTTAAACTAATACGTACCTAGTCAACAACATTTTAGATTATATTTTGTATTAAATGAAATATTTGTATTTAAATGGAAGTACATAAATGTAATGTCATGACTTAATAATTAAGAAATTAATATGATTTTGTATGAAAAAAGTTTTTATTGAGTTGGATCACCTATAAGGATGTGAAAAGTTGATAACCTATGCTCACACCTACCAAGTGTACTTGTAAAGTTTCATCAAATTAAGTTTATCCGTTTCAGAGGTGTGTGTCTAATACTCAAACACGATATTTATTTTTCTTTCTTTTTCCAATTTTTTTATTGGGATTATAAGATAGTATACTAGAAATATTATTTAAAAAATATATTATGTAGACTGTCTATCAACAGTGATCGTTTTATTGGGAAAAATTTCTCGTCATGAAACTTCAAATCACAGATTCTAAAAAAACCTTCTATTTAAAAATATTCGATAACAAAAATTGAAACTGTACTCGCACTAATAGATAGTGAATCTAACGATTATATCAATACCAAATCAATAATATCTAACACCTTTATTAACAATCTATAAAATGGTGATTTATGAGAATTGCGACCAAAAGTATATTCTCGACAGGTTGTCGAAACCAGTCAAACAACACATTATAAAACGAATGATTTATCATTGTTAGGAGTAATTACAACTCGTCAAAAAATAATAAAAGACTCGACGTGCTAAAATCAAGGTAATCATTTGCATTAATCTCTTGGAAACAAACTTTTAGCGTGATCACTTAATACGAAAATATTATTATTATACATTGATTAAGTCAAATGTTCATCAAATGTTGACAGTGATTATTCTGCAAGTAATATGTGGAGATAATACTCATAAAAACTATGTGTCCCGGTTGTGTAGTAACTTGAGAATGCGACGTCAAAACTAACCCGCCTTGTAAGAGTGAGATAGCTGGCCCTATGAGATATTTAATATTGTGGGCAGGTTGTTAGGAGTGTAATCTCCAGAGAGTACCTTATGTTTCATGATTCTTTATTACATGACGTTATTACGAATTTATGTCTTTGATACATTGTCATTGAATATTCATTTTAAAAAGCATATTTTTAACACACTATATTTAAGAGATACAGAACCATAGCTGTTTCACAGTGAACAATTATAGGATGAAGTAAAATTTTCGAAAGCACTTATGTTAAGGAATTCGTAGTTAAAGCTTAGTAGAGGAATCTTTCCTGAAAAAAGGCATCAATGTACTATAATTAAGTTTTAAATTCGATTTAATATCTTGAAAGCTTAATACCAAATTAATATCATTTACATTATCATATAAATATTAATTAAGGTTGGTATTCAACAAATGTCAACAGTGATTATTCTTATTCAACAAGTTTTAGCTCATATACATTTGCAAAAGTGATTAATTTATGATAAAATTAATACGATTAGGTACATATTATAACTAATCATTGCATAAAAACCACAATATGGTAAAATAAAGATAATTATTAAAGCAAATCATTTGGAAACGCCTTAGAATTGTTACTAGATACATGACTTTATTACGACTCATGACTATTTTAAACTTGATACAAATTTATTATACTTGAATATTGGCCGATAAATACGCTCATATCAAAAAAGAATAAGTGCTAGATGTTCATCAAATGTCAATGTCATTTATTTAACACACTCACTAAGGATTTACGGGTTTTTGACTTTTATAAATTTTCAACGCCTCGCTTCAAACTGCCAATCCGTAAGGTTGGTATTACCGTCCGTCCCTGTGTTGTAAAACGACTCGATCATTTATAATCTGTGCAGATAATCCACCGACAGCACTTTATTATCAGTTATAATAATAATTTACTTTTATAGACTCACATTACTTATATTTGTTCTTATTTGAGCGCAGTTTGATGCGACTGTGAATAAAATAGACCCTTTAATGCTTGTAAAACATGAGGATAAATCTTAATACATAGATAATATGTGGTTTTACGTCAATTCACTCACCGGGGAGGTAGAAAGTTTTATGTTTGTAGCTCGAATACTTTGCGATTATTGAGTTAAAACTTCGACATATTTCACTAGACACAATATGTCACCTAAATTCATATTTATCAGTATAAAACATAATACTAATGTTATATATCTATATACTTGGTGGTCGTCTAGCTTTTTCTAGTGTCCTGTAGTCTATTCACGTTTTTGCTGTATTTCAATTTAAGGATCAGATTAAGATATTAAAAAGTTATACATATTTCAAACAAGGGAATGCTTGTATAAAATAAATTTCTAAGGTTTGTGGGTATTTGGGACTATATAGTCCTATTACTAATACCCACCTATATAGGTTCATACCTATATAGTCCTATGACTAATACTCCACTGTGCATCTCTCTATCACCAGGCTGTATCTTATTAAACGTAATAACTTTAACAGAAGAAGTAGGTATATACGTAACCGCTAAACAACGCAAATTAAAAACATATTAAAATAAATATTAAAAGGGTTCACATATAACAAATATATTTTTGCCGTCTTTAAATATAGTTACAGGTACTAAACCCTCTTTATATCAATAAATGTCTATGAACAAATCCACAAAAATGGCACCATGTCTTAAACATACATAAAATAATCCTCTATCTCATTCAAATATTATTAATAAGATAAATGTTCATCCAACTTTAGAGCCATTTAATCATCAAATAATAATTCTATTTAATCATTATTATTAGTAATATATAGCTTAGACATACGGAATGTCAGATTATCTTTTGTTTCCATGGTCAATTAGGCCTATAAATATTTCACTTAAGCCGTGAAAAATTCGCCTCAAATAAAAACTTATATCTGTCATAATTTTTCTACGTCGCAATCCATTTGCAAAATACGACAGACCTCTTTGTCATCTCTTTGGTTACTGACAAAATAAATTTATTATGTATTATTTATTTTATTTAAACATAAAAATAAATATCTCAGGTAGCAAGCCGAGCTTGTTTTTACACAAATTAATGGGAACAACTCCAAACTATATTTATGTTACTATTAATTATATGTTCAAACCTTAATAAAAGATACAGACAAGGAGATTATTATTTAATGATTAGATGATAATAAATAACAAAAATGTAAATGGTTGTGGAATAGTTTATAAACAATTTTATAAGTGTCAAATCGTTTTTATTATCCTTTATAGACACCAAATGCTTTTTAATTAAAATATATATTTATGGATATTATTGATAAAGAACATTTTTCTATCCGGTTGATTTATAGGGTTCCGTATATGTTATATTTATTTAATCATTGGCGTTTGGTAAAACTTCCACATATTAATATTCTTAATGAAAAAATCCGTGTACGTTGAATTTTTTAATGGAATGAAATATACCTGAGAAAAACTAACTTAAGACGTTAATGCCACTTACCAACCTGTGTCTTCTTGTGTTTTTCTTTTAAGTCTACTGTATCTCTTCTTCAAAACGGTACCCAACAATAGCAAGTTCTGGTGGTTAAACGACAAGAATAGATACCGTGGTAATTGTAATTTTCACATATGATCCAATCATGGAAAAATATTTTAATTTCCTCAAATTACAGTATGTCGGTATAGCTATTTGTTTGATAAATATATACGGAATCATGAGCAAACATGATTCACTCACACTTAGCTGTTTTTTATAACAAATCAGTGGACATTGGATAAGTAATGGTCCACCGGATGTTAAGTAGACTGCCATGTAATTATGACTTATGTTACCATTTAATTAATTTGAAATAGATAATTAAATTAAAAAATCAAAATTATTTCTCCAATTTGATATGGCAATATTAGACCTGTTACCAAATAAGATTAGAACCGGTGACCTTTTACTTAAAGTACCCGTTGAAACAGCGCTGTAACCAACCACGCAAAGGCGATAGGCAATATAAACTTTTAAGTTTATTTAAATGGAACCCTTTTACTAATACTTCGCTGTCCATCTGTCTGTCACCAAGCTGTATCTCATTAACCGTAATAGATGGAAAGTTTTAATTTTAATAACGCTACGAACGAAGCGAACAAAATAAATATATAAAGATGCTCCCATAGAACAAACGTGATTTTTTTGCCGTTTTTATAGATACCACAGAACCTTTCGAGCGCGAGGTCGACTCGCACTTAGCTGCTTTTTATTTTTAAGAACTGCAACATACAAAAAATGTAATTTTTCGTCCGTGTCACAGATAATACGGAACCAATCATGCGTAAGTCCGACTCGCACTTGGCCGCAACATCAAAGTATGATCTCAGTATTTGAACAGATGTCCACGGCCAGATGATCTATTGACGTGGTGCGAAGATGTGTACCATACACATATCTCAGCACGTGGTAGGTACCACCTGGCACTCCCCGCCGGCAGACCTGGCTGATTCATAGCCACAAAACAACCGTGACGACATAACCCGCGACTATAAAATTTCACTCAATCCTGGCCAGTGTTGTAATTAAGGTTTTAAGGGTATATTAATTGCTTTAAGGTTTTTTATTCAATAAACTGTGATTAACAATTATAATTTTTTAGCGTTTTTCCCAAATTTATACCGTTTAATTAACAAGTTTTGACAAGACTGATGAAATACAACAAGTGGTTGGTTAAAGTACTTTTCATTATATATAATTAAGTCTTCAGATTTGTTATGACTTATATAATACTAAATCATGGATATACTTTACATGGATACTTTCAGAACTAATTGCTGAGTATGTATACTTTGACATCCTTTAAGCCGTTATACCCTGTATAAATATTCCTCTTGAATCACTTTATCTAAGAAAAACCGCACCAAAATCCGTTGAGTAGTTTTAAAGTTCTATGTAAGCATAGCTTATATATCAAAGTACTACATGGGCAACTTTTTAAATGACTATAATACATAGGAACGTAGTTGCGTAAAGGATTATTATAGACTTTGTGACTGTCTTCTAAGCTCTGCAGTCCTACTTCCCTATTAATATTATAAATGCGAAAGTAACCCTGTATGTCTGTTACGCTTTCACGCCTAAACCGCGGAACCGATTTTGATGAAATTTAGCACAGAGATAGAGTTGACCTTGAGGAAGGATATAGGCTACTTTTTAACCGACTATATTAAAAAGAGGGTATATTTTTACGCAATAAGTATTATAAGTCGGAATAATACCTGCCCTTTGAGAGTTGTCTGTGTTATTAAAACAGTTCACGCGGGCAAAGCCGCGGGCGGAAAGCTAGTAATTCATAAATTTGGGTTTTTTCATGTTGTTTTTCTTCAACTTAGAAAATGTACTTAAGTTAAAACTCATAGGTATATTTCGGGATTCATACCTCGGCTACAGGAATAGAAGTCGCTTATCACAAGACCAACGAGTTTCTCTGCAATAATCATTAATTCATATAAGTACCAGTAAGAACCGATTCACACGTTCGTATTAGATATTATATTTTAGGTTATGATCGGTTTAAACTTGACCTGGTTTAACTTGTTCTTAATGACTGTTATATAACTTAAAGTTTGATTTATTTTAAAACGGCTTATAAGTTTCACTTTTTAACAACTCTTTTGAATACTTCCGTAGTAATATCTATCATTATTAACTTTAATGTTTAACTGATCCGGTGAATTTCGTACGGAGTGATATGACAAGCTTATAACAGTTAAGTAAAGCTACTGTTGCTTTTGCTTTCAACCGTAATCTAAGCTTTTAAGTCCGGGTCATCTGTGTAGAATAGCCTATACTATAACTTACCTATTCCTGCCGCCATAATGACATTGTCGTGTTCTGGTCCAGAGGGTAGGGTAGTCGGTAGACCACAGGGCGGCGGCACACCTACAACATCTATGGTGTCTATAGGCTACAGTTGTCTCTTACCATCAGGAGACCCGTGATTTATCTAATTGTCAAAATAAAATAGATGAAGTTTACATTAAAACGTCACACCTTTGTACATAAAATTCTTATGTTTCAAGTCAAAACGTCAATAAATACGACAAAATGAATAAATGCATACTTATTATGTACATTTCACTAGTAATTATTATTATTACTTATTTTTGTGTAAAAATATACAAAATATAATTTACGAAACATTTATAATATTATCGATTCATAATATTTCAAAAATGTCAATCGTCACTGTCATAAAACGAAATGTCAAAATTATGGCACAGATTAAAAACTCCTGCTGTCTTCGTATTTTGATTGTATTTCGAAAAATTTGTCTTAAGACATTAATTTTATTTGCAAACAAGATTAATAAGGTTAATGTATGAGGCAGTCGGACAAGATACGACTTGAACTAGGCACGTTTCCTCCCACCGAGTCATAAAAGTTATAATATGTGTTAATTGTGTTGTTGATTTACTATCGAAATTTAATATTAAATAAATGCTAATTCAAACTTTATCGAGGCCAGTTTAGTTAAGGTAGCTATGTTTAGACTATTAACGTGTTTGGATAACTTTATGACTACCATAGACAAGAGTGTTTGTAGAACGTTAATGTTCCATAGATTGTAAAGGAATTTTTATAGGAAATACCAGCTGTCCGAAAATTGACTTATTTATTAGCTATTTAGCTTTCCCACTGGAACTTATTTAGATATCGGAGTAAATAGTAGCCTGATCTCCTTCAAGGTCTTATTTAACTCATCTTCCCAAAATATTTCTTTTTGATCGCAGACAATCAAACCCATTTATATTGCTTATAATTTAATAAACATAAGTATCGAAACAATATTTAACCTTAGTAATCGTGTTTAATTACAAACATTTCTAAAGACAAGATTGTAATAGAAATAAAGAAAAAAACATTACAATATAATCTTCAAGAATCCGTTTTTAAATGTGCTTTCTAATACCATAAAAGGCGGGAAAAGCAACTGACTGGTTTTCTTAAAAATAAGTTATATTTGAATTTCGAATAAATCAAATTAAAAGTAACAATACAAGAAATAACCCTAAGCGTATCGAATTCATATTAAATTAATTCATCTCTTGAATGATGGAGAAATCGACATTAAAATGCCCTGTCCAACGTATAAAGTAGTTGCTGGATATACTTTTGAATAACATCCCAAATGAAAACAAAAAACTTGGCCGAAGCTGGTTGTGGCTGTATGTAATTTATATCAGTGCCTGATGACAACTCAATAAAAAAATGATTTCATTTGCTTATTGAGTCTTTAATAACGAGTGGACCTTGGACTCGTATCACATTTTTGTTATGTGTTCCTTAATATAATTTCATCCGAACCTCTGCTACAAGCCCACCAAAGTCGAAGTTATTTTATAAACTTACAACTGTTAATGTCATATTTAAATTCAATTTTATTAGTTAAAATTTTGTATCATCTTTATTACATTTTTAAGCAAATATTAATGAGAAGAAACCACTTTCCATATCGTTAATATAAACCTTGAAATGTTTTGGGATGAGTCAGCCAGTAGCTTGGTTTGGTACAGATTATGCGCATATGTTGATGCTTTATAGTTGACACGGAAATAATCATTTCATTTGGTCAAACACCTTTGTTTAAACAGCCTTTGTTTATATCTAGGAATATCTGATTATAACTACTAATTGACACTATATTTTTATTCTGCTTTTTTAAGTGCTTAAATTCTAATTATCTCCATAAAACATTCCACGATGGCCTAGTGGTACGCGTTTTGGAATTGCCACCTGTTACGTCATAGGACTTAAAATCGTCGGTAAATAGTGAGTGTATATGTGACTCTGCCTACCATTTCGAGGATATAGGCGTTGCGATATTTATTTTTATTGTTTTAAGTTTTCAAATTGTAGTAATTTCTTTAACACATTAAAAAAGCACATACACTCACAGACAAACACATACAACGCACACACACAAATCAACTATAAATCGTTATCTGTGTTAAAGTTAAAATATTTGTCGATAGTTTCACTAATACTTTTATCCCACTAATGATTGTCGATATAAAGTATCCGAACTATTAAATCGATATTAACGGAAGATTCGTTGCGCTCGCCAGTACCACTTGTAATGATCAAATTTATAATCTCCCGGGTAGGTAAGAGGCACTTCTTTTATTTTGAATGATCGAGATATACCCTCTCTCTTTTAATTGTATTTTATGAGTATTTGATTCTAATGCTGGGCCATTAATTATTTATAGTATTCGATACGGGATGGGAGAATCGATTTATGTATTCGTTTGGAAGATGAATGAAATTCAACGATTGCTTCGTGGTTGTGTCTTTATTACACAAATCACCTGCACTAATAAATGTTTTATTAGGTTACTGGTGTATCCTGTGGCTTTACTTTATTATTTATCAAGTATTTAATTCTCTCATGAACACCATGGGGTCAAAGATCGGGTTTTGGCGTATAAGATTTCATCATTAACGGTGTAGACATTTGAGTGTGAAATCTGGATAAACAAATCAAAACCTATTTCAAATTATAACAGTTTTTGATAGCCTTTTTTGATTTTTTAGTAATCGTAAAATTAAATGTTATAAAATTTAGTAATCGTACTTCAGAAGATAGTATTTTTTGGATGAATTTCACATAAAAAAAATTGATACGTTTTATGTATTTTTCTTTAATAAAATTAAAAAAAGCACAAACATACCTTGTTCGTAGATTTACAAGACCACGCCCTATCTTTAAGATATGAGTACTCTATTTCAGAAAAAAAATCATTCACCTACCTTAATTTATATTTACCTACTAAAATAAAAAAAAAATAAGGAAAAAAATAAATTGTATAATATATTTCCCTTGTTACAGGTTGTCGAGAAACAGCTTTCATATACGCAATAACTAGCGCTGCAGTGACACATTATGTGTCACGAGCATGTGCTGAAGGTTCGATCGAGTCATGTACCTGCGATTATTCGCACGTCGACCGCGCACCGCACCGCTCCCGCGCCGCAGCCGCAGCCAACGTCCGCGTATGGAAATGGGGAGGCTGTAGTGACAACATAGGCTTTGGTTTTCAATTTAGCAGAGAATTTGTTGATACTGGGGAAAGAGGGAAAACTCTGAGAGAAAAGATGAATATCCATAACAATGAAGCCGGCAGAATGGTAAGCTTAAAATAATCGCATAATAAGCCTAAACATTATTCTAAGGCGATTTTTAGTAATTTATCTGTATTTACCTATCAGAGGTAGAAACATAGGTTGAGAAAATTATCTTTCATAAAATCACTAAGGTCTGGTTATGGGACTGAATCAGATATTGATAACCATCATCAGAAAACTACACGAATTAACACTAGAAACTTCATATTATTATAATATACTATTTTCGTAAAATATTGATTGATACACTTTTGATATATTTGACTCATAAGGATTAATCTCTTATATATCTTGTATATATATCAGCGATTTCGGATACGGCTGCAACGATTTTATTGAAATTTTGTATATAGGGAGTTTCGGGGGCGATAAATCGATCTGGCTATGTTTTATTTCCAAGTTTCGTTTGTTAATCGTGTTTTCATTAAACAAAGACCAATATCGTTATAATATAAAACTAAATTTCGCTGACATTTACGAAATCAGAATAGCTCAGCTGGTAAACCGGGCGCCTAAAATACAGGAAGACCGGGTTCACATCTCAGTCTGATTGTTGCTTGTATTTTTTTTTTTTTGAGAAAAAAAGAGAACTTTTTGTGAGAAAAAGTGTTCCTGGAAGCCCTACTACACAAGAAAAACATTGTAAATTATGTCAAATACAATCCCAAAAAAGTGAAGAATCTACTAACAAAACACCGAGCAAAACTCGATCATCCAGGTACTATAGCATTATCTACCATCACTCAGACGTCATTACTTCTACATTTGTTCTTTTTCCTTCTTATGATGACAAATATTCTCACTTATTGTTCACTTTAATGAAATCTAATTCAAGAAATCATTCAACAAGTCATGACCATGTGTGATATAAATGATTAAACAAAGAGTATTTATGTTAAGTAATCTCCGCCATGTATGAAGTGCTCCATCACTCAGCCAATCGCCACTCACGGTTGCTTGTTTGTCATTCAATAAAAGATTCAAGTACCCACTAAAAAGAACATGTCATCGATTCTTGTTTACGCTACCATTACGGGTGACGATCGATTGTTAGCTCCTTGACGTGTCGCTTAAGTCTAAAATTAATTATGCGGCTGACGACTCAGCCCATCGACGGACAGCTACGCAACAGGCACCCATTCGTTGCGCTCGTACTTCTCCCTCCCACCATCCTCCCACATTTGCATACCCACTGTCTTGTTCATCCTAAATCCATCAAACCGGGATCTCTGGCGCCGCAAGCCACCCAGACATAAACATGTTTAATTCCCATCACGCCTAACGCTTTGGGAGTCCATCTGATGAATATTTACAACATTCCATCGATTGTTTGACACATATTTAAACACTAAACTACGAAAATCAAATGAATTATTGATATTGTTGTTGTAACAATCTGGTATTAGAAAATATTGACTGTCGCATACCCGATTCATTTATCTCCAAAGAATGATGGATTCTAGTCTATGATTTATGATCTGTCCACGTGCGGTGACGACTGGCCCACCACCTCACGATTTGTAACAATTTGCTTGATACTAGATGCGATCGATGAAGTGTTTCTATAGATCATCCATCACTTACAGAATCCAAAAGAAGAATGTAGTTGTTAGGATGTTGTCATGTTTTTTTAATCACATCATATTGTGTGGTGAGGGTTAAAAGCCCTTGGGACATTGTAGTATATGTCATTTTAAGTAATGTATCAGATTATAATCATTAAATTGGAAAACACTACAATGGATACTATCAAAAGCTTCTGATCTTCTACTTAAAGTAAATTACTTATTATCAAATTAATTATTATCAGTCTACCAACTAGATCGTGGAAGAAGTTGAGCTGCTTATCAAAACATAGTATAAAAAATCGCTTCCCACTATCTTTCCTTATGTATGTTTAGAACTTTAAAACTACGAAACTGACTTTGATGTGATTTATAACAGATAGTGATTCAAGAAGTAGGTTTATAAGTGTATAACATGCATAATAAATTATGTTTTTTTGTCAACAGCACGTGCAAAATGAGATGAGACAAGAATGCAAATGCCACGGTATGTCCGGATCATGTACTGTAAAGACATGCTGGATGAGACTCCAAAGCTTCCGATCTATCGGGGATACACTGAAAGATCGTTTCGATGCAGCGACAAGAGTAATAATGCCCAACATAGAAGCAGATGTTTCGGTACAGAGGAATGACGCAGCGCCTCATCGGACGCGAAAACGAGACCGATATCGTCTCCAACTGAAACCACACAATCCTGACCACAAAGTACCAGGTATTAAGGACCTGGTATATTTAGAACCATCTCCGGGTTTTTGTGAGAAGAACCCGAGATTAGATATAATTGGTACGCATGGACGTACTTGCAACGACGCGAGTATGGGAGTGGATGGTTGCGACTTGTTATGCTGCGGTCGGGGTTTCAAAAGCGAAACCATGTTCGTCGTGGAACGTTGCAACTGCACCTTCCATTGGTGTTGTGAGGTAAAGTGCAAACTTTGTCGCACAGAAAAGACGGTTAATACATGCTTATAGGAAAGCAGACGCTAATGACATGTGTGATTAACGGAAAAGACTATTACGTGTCAAGTGACTCGGACTCGAAAGTAGACTTGTTCAAAAGTATTCTGAGATAACAGAATGTATATTGCTTTAAATTTGTCTATAGCGAAGTCGCTATAAACGTTATTCATTTTGACTTATGTAAATATCTATTTCTCGGTAACATTTGATTAATCTGGTGTAAAATAAATACTTGTTTTGAGTGCGAACATTCATCTGGCGATACGTTTTGGACTCTGTAGTTCGGAATTTAATGAGCCCAGTTTTATGACTATTTATTTAAATGTATCAATTTTGTTAAAACAATTTGGGCCTTTTAATCTCCGATCACAGCTTAGTGGTAACTACTATTGGTGGTGATTTAGATTGCACAAATTACACTCGAATAAACTAAACTTGGACTGTTAAAATATTAAGTTTAATATCATGAATTAAATATTTATTTTAAGGACAATAATTATACACTAGCTCCATATACTTTCTATTTTATAGGTGTCCTCGAGTATATGGTCGTAATCGTAAAGGCTTGAAAACAAAATTATCTCACAATTATAATTTTGTATCAATTATAAATGTGTTTACGGATTTTGTGATTTATTGTATTATAATAAGGTATAATTTTGTGTACCTTGGCGCGAAGGTTTCGTTTGGCCCTTTATCGGAAGGCAGGTAGCGCCGTCATAAGTGTCCCATATTAAGAGATAAACACTCTTGAGAATTTTAATTAAATATTAAACGAATTAAATAATCAGTATTACTCGATAACGCTGGATGCGTGCTACGTCAGATGCTAAGATAAGGCCTGCAAACCCGACTGACACTCCTGTATATTTAAACGCTTAATCAACTGTTATTTATTTAAGCATGTACAAATATTTACTTTTAATATGTATTTATTAATTAGAAGCTATCGCAAACTGTTGAAATATATAAAAGACAATAAACATTTGACTGTTATATTTACATACTATGTGAATGATTTTCCATAAGCGTTCCTAAAGTTTTGACTTAAAAAGATTGAACTTTGATGACGAATTCCGTTCCAATATACGTATACAAGAGACTATATTTCTTATTAATAAACCAAGACACACTACGCTTCTTTTCTCTCGTTATTTCATAATTATAATTAATTACATTCTATCATATTCTTTTCATCTTAGGGTATCTGCCATTGTTTTGAACTTAGAAATAAGTACCTTAAATTTTGCGAGTAAAGTTTAACTATATCATTGCATTAAGAACATTTTAATTATATATTTTGATATATAGCTTATTGAATTTACACACCTATTTTCACACCAGAACCCTTACGTGGTAGGCAGAGAGTATAGAGTGCCAAGTGTCACGATTCCTACATACTTGTCTAGCTTCCTCTACGTTTATTACTTTCTTCATACACACAGCCCTATTTTACATCAGCATAGATTTCCACCATTATTTTATGCTGTTTCCTTTCACATATCTCAAACATATATAAAATCAATCACGATTGCGTATCAAAATATTACAGTGACGAAACTTCCTAAAATGCACCAATGGCATTAACATTGCAAAGTGTTTGAGACTGGAGCACAAAAGTCGTTGTGATAACAGGAATAAGTTAAATGAGTATGAAAATTATGCTGTCAAAGTTTTTTGACTTTTGGCTTGTCATAAGATCATGAATCTTTTTTTTTAATTTCAAGGCATTTTTAATTTTTTGGAATAAAAAAATGTTTTAAAACATTTTTCGATTAACAATTTTTGCAAATATTTTTCAGTAACCAAACTGGTAACAAGTGATATCTTTTTGAGACCATTTACCTATACAGATACAAAAACAAAAAATACACATATGAAAATATTTTTTAAACGAGTCAAAAGAAGCGTCTTAATTTAAAAACATTAACATTGCAAAGTGCTTCAGTGTATTAATAAGAGAGTTTTATAATAAATAAGCAGATACATTATGTAAACTTATACGTCCATCGACAGTTTGCTGGTATGAAAAAGCTTTACCTAATATAAATATTCTAGGTATATAAACTTGTATGATATTTCATGTGATATAAATCTTAGCTAGACGTAAGTAGGTTTTAATTAAATCTATTTAAAGTATTGTTAGGTGATAAATCATTACATAAAATTATAATATTTATTAAACAAGTTCGCTTTATATGAGTAAAGTGAACAGACAGTCAGGTTGTTGTGATTGTGATAATTTAATATGGCTTTCCATTGGACAAAATTTCGTGCGAAAAATAGTGACGTCGGCTTTAAAATGTCTTATACTAATAAATCCTCAACCCCACAGCTGCTATTTTAAAGGCCATATCGCAATCCCACTGACAATACAGATAAAAATAAGGAGTTAATAACTTTATATTGCGGTTGCAGAAAAGAAAAAATATAAAATTTTGATTTCACCATTTGTACTATTTCGGTCTTACATTTTAATATCTGAAATATATTTTTGACAATTCCTACACTCTTTGATACCTTGGTTAGATATTACTCAATTTTAAACTTGGCTCATACTATAAAGTAATTCTGATCAATAAAAAATTGTCTCTGAAAGTCAATGTGCCGTAGATTAATATTAAAACTCCAATAGCAGCTTTGAGCATAGATTAAAAGACTTTGTACTATTTGCAACAGCTAGTTACAACAAGCTAAATTGGAGATTTCACACTTAATGAAGACTTGTCACAATATCAAATATTATAACTATCTCATTCTTATAGGGAATTCTTTTGAAATTGTCAACACCACAAAACTCGCAGAAAGAGAGGTTTGCAATACGTATAGCGACAGGTCTTCGTTAAGAGTATTATCTGCAAATGGTATCTTTAATTCTATCGTTGATAAATAATCATATTTTCATCACTGAAATATATACTTAAAGTGTAATTTTGCCCTTGGATTTTATAATGTCTTTGGCATTGTGGGTAATATATTTTTAACAATTGTTGTTTATCTACCGACGTCACTATCAACATTGATTTCAAATGTAACTATTCTAATGCAATTCTGTAAAACGTATCCTTTATGTAATTTATTTTGGCAATCAAAATAATATTCTCCATTTTGCATGTATGCTTGTTTAAAATAGTCGTATTTCAATCTGAATTTACGTTTGTTCCTCACAAATGTGTTTTTGCGGTTATCGGTTTACAAATTAGTGTGTTATTGCGAGTACTAAGGTTCATGAAGTTTATGCAATTCGAATCGCGATATCGTGGAACCGCATTTGTGGGGATTCGCCTTTATTCATTGAGAGTTTGATAGCTGAAAATATAAAATTAAAATGCTAAAGTTTTAAATGAAAAACTAGCTCTCCTATATATAAATATTTGACATTTGTAACAAGACTGATATATATTTTGTAAAACAATAAACTAATTGTAATGATAATTTTCAATTTTCACCGTTTAAAATGTGATAAGTTTTAATTTATTTTTAAAAAAATCAATCTGTCAATTCCTCTGCGAATCTTTCCTTTGTTTTTACAACTGACAGTATTTTAAGTTTTAAAACGGTTTCCACTTAAGGCATCATCACTGAAGTAATGGGCATGTACATATTATGATTTTGAATTACATTTTAAGTATTTATGTGAATAAGTAGCGTTTTTAATTTATTAGTAATAGGTAAACAATGAATGAAATCAGCTAAACTCATCTGAATCTCAATTGTAATGTATAGTAATACTTTTTGAAATTATATTCGTCCATATTGTCTGTGGTTGACACTTTAATTGTAATAATAATAATAAAGTGCGTCTGTCGATCGCATTATATATTTATGATTTAAATTGATTACTTGTTACTAAAAATATAGAATTGATGAAAATGTTTATGTTTTTTATTCACCTACTAAGTACTTTCACTTTATTTTGTAAATTTACTGGCCTCTGTGGTATAAATGTACGGCTGTCGCCTGTTAAGACCGTTAGCCGCGTAAGGTCCCGAGTTCAATCCCCATGTCAGGTAGCTTTCGTCAAGTGTTTTTCAGATTTTTCTGAGTAAGCATTACGTTTTTCGGGATCGGAATGTGCTATCACATCATGGGCTCTAGTATCTTGGCTAATCGTGGGTGATCTAGTATACCTACTGTACTAACGAGTCGTGGATAATAGATGTACACCTCTGCCTATGCCTTCGGGGGTAATAGGCGTGAAGGTGCTTTTTTACACGTTCCTTCATTCGTTATGAAGTATGCATTCATTAAGAAAGGATCTGTCAAACGTGACGCACCTACAACATCTATGGCGTCTACAGGCCATGATTAATTCTTACCATCCGAAGATCAATGTGCTTGCTCACTGTCTTCCCCCCACCCCCCAAGCGGTGAAATAGCTGAAGATTGTATGAACTAAATAACTCGAGTTTTAAATATTTTCTAGAATTACGAGCGCCCTTGCAAATAAGATGGTCGGTATTATCCAAAAAAAAAAATTCCCTCCCCCAAGGGGTGAATAGGTAAAGTTTGTACGAACTAAATAATTACTAGCAACTAGTCAATGATGACTTGTTAGTCTTCTAATGTTTCGTCTTCGTGAAGAACTATTCTCGTTGATTATCTGAATGCGTGGAGGTCTTCCATCCACGAAGTCAATGACATTAAGGTTCGATTTCAATCAGAAATAAATAAATAAATCGGGAAGATGTTACTATTTCTACATCTTTCTATAGCTCGAGTTTTTTGTGCTTCGAGCTTTAAATATTTTAACTAGATTCTAGAATTACGAGCGCCCTTGCAAATAAGATTGTCAATTTTATGACCTATATATTATTATACTATTTAAGTATCAACTTTAAATCAGCTTTAAACATGATAAATAAAAATAAATAAATATAAAATGTTTTTTTTTCATTGCACTTATCGCCATGTACGGTCTGCATTCGACATCCCTAGTCCTAGCGATTGAATCTACTAATTTACCAGATATACCAAAATCATATAGCTTTATGTTTCCCCGTCTGTCAAATAATATATTGGCAGGCTTAACATCTCTGTAAACATAATAAAAGGAAAAAATATTACACCTCATGTTTAATCCTTATCATCAAGAGCTCTTTACATTAAGAATTACAAAATCATGGCAGAATTGTAGTATTTCTAAAATATATAAGGGAGGTTAGGGTAGTCTATCGGCTATCCAAACCTCCGGATTGAAACACAATGTTGTTATGGCGGCAGGAATAGGTAAGGCGGTAGATCCCTATCAGGGCGACTTGCTGCACAGCACTCTACCAACTGTTGTTATGTTTGTAGTGACCCAGTTAAGTTATGCTCGCCTCTTACGAGCACAAGGGACCCGGATCAACACGGGAATATAATCTACCTTACATCTGGATGATCGATTTTTATTAATAACTAGCTGAGCCCGCGACTTCGTCCGCGTCTTTATTTAATTGTTTTATTTTATACATTTGTAATATAATAAATTTTAGTACAAACAGCTATGTTGGATTTCCATCTTCATGCGGATATCTCGCGAGCTGCTTGCAGCTCGCGCTGCATGCAATTTGTGGAGTTTATTTGTGAAAAGTGCTTAAATATATTTGATTACGTGTTCTCACACGACAAAAATACTTTTAGCATTCTTATTCAAAGAAATCATATTATATCAAACAATCTTGAATCTCTGTCTGAATACGTGGGTATATCTCACGAGATGCTTGCAGCTCGTGCTGCATGCAATTTGTGGAGTCTCTTTGAGGTTAGTTTATAAATATACTTAATTCCGTCTTATCAAACGAAGTGAATGCATTACCGATCTTACTCAAAGAAATCATAATGGTTAAAGTTTTAATACAAACAGCAATGTCGAATCTATCTATATGCGCGGGAATATCGCGGTACGCGATGTATGGGGTTTGTTTTTAATTAACAGCTAATCATACTCTATTTCGTCTTCCAAGCGATACAAACTTGTCACCAATCTTTGCCCAAAGAAAACCTTCACCTAGTGTCTTGATACACTGTCTTATTGGACCACTGTAATATAAAATTCTAAAATGAAAGTATCCTAAATTGAAAAGCTAAAAAAATTAGCTGTTTGTCAGTGAAAGTAACGTCGAAATCGGTCCAACCGTTTCAGAGGTTAGCGGGTACAAATAGACAGACCAAAATTCTAAAAATTACTGTTTTGGTATATGGATCATAATATTACATACAGACACGTAAATTTTATTAATTTGTGTAGATGTGTAGATTAAGCTGAGAAAACTGCATTTTGATTTTATAAATAGAGTAATCAATTTGGAAGCTAGGCAAGTATGTAGGTATCGTGATTCTTGGCACTCGATACTGTCTCTGCCTAACTCTTTAGTGATTTAGCGTGAAGAAATGCATACATGTTTTATTCTATAACTGATTCATTACAAGAAAATCAGTAAGCTTTAAGATTTATAAATAAAATATGCATCCTCTTCTAACTTTTCTGTTAAAAGATCGTATTATCTTATATTACCAAATAAATTTCATTGTCAATCCAGAACATCGATAACAACGTAGAAACATCAACATCCATAACAAAGTACACGATGTTTACATTTCGAAATTTATGCGAGTGCATATCAGAACGAAATGTGAACTGTCATATCTCCGCCATTTTGTTTTATTGCGAACGCAACCGTAGAGCCTCGCTTTGATAGCGCGCAATTTTCTGAAACGGCTTTATTTTCTAACAAAGGATTCATTTATCACGGAAAATCAAACTTTAAACCAATATGAAAGGGTTGATTTTGATAAAATTGCTCGGGTTAAAAGTGAAAAGTCGATCGGTGTTGGTGGTCGCCAAAGCCCCGGGCATGTTCCCACGAGTATAGCGCGTACAGGAAAATTTATGTTTATGAACTGAGAAATATGTCATAAGATATACGTATGGCGTGTCTGAACCTGAAATACCGTAAATAATTTTTTCATACCATTTTTATATGAAAAGTGAAATCGAGGTTTTATATCGCTTTCTGCAAAATATGATTACCGTTATCAACTATATATAGAGCGATATATGATACATATACATAAGTATTGTTCGCACGACGTGCAAAGGTGCATTGTATGCATTTTTTTTAATAAGTATTAAGTAGTTTGGATTTTTTACCTGAACGTGCGGTATTTTATCAATTACTTTCATGCTAGGAACATAATATATTATAAATAAAAAACGATATATTTTACTTTTTTAAGAAAATATTTTTATTTGCAGTCATTATTAATAAAGACTTATAAATACTTTTTCGTGTAGAAGTAGAAAAGTAAGATTATTGAATTTACAATCTTCAAATTGATTGACTTGATGACGAAATAATCTATTATCATCAAAAATATCACTAACGCATTGAGGAATTGAGTGCAGAGTCTCGTCTGTAAGTTTACGAATAACTAACTATGCCCGCGACTTCGTCCGCGTTTTTATTTATTTAATTTATTTTATAAATTTCTAAAATAAAAGTAGCCTAAGCCGTTCCTTATCATATTAGCTACCTGTTAGTAAACGTCCCGTCAAAATCGGTCCAGCCATTTGAGAGTTTAGCGGGTACAAACAGACAGAGAGACAGATTAAAAAAATCCAAAAAATGTTTTGGTAAATGTACCTTGTAAATATACACGTGCACTTAGTAAAAAGAGTTTATTTTGATATTGCATACAGACATTCCAATTCTATTTATTTGTATAGATTGTGATAACACCTATGACAAAAATAAGAGTTATGGTTTATCCACTTATTTGTTATATTTGCAACCCTTGCAGTAATCAATAAAGTGTTAATCTCATGTATAAAAAATCTCGTTTCATCTTATTTGTAGTTGTCAACTTGTCCGAAACGGCTGATTTTTAAAAATAGTCGTAAAATAGTTAATAAATAAATATGTTCAGACAAATCGCACTAATTTATTTAACCCCTAAGTAAGCAAATTAAATGCTTGTGTTATGGGTGTTAGCTAACGATACTGATACACAGAAATACTTAAATAAATACAAGCTTAAATGTAATAAGCACACATACCCGGAAATAACCATCTTTGTGCACCATTCAAATGCCTCACCCGTCGGGAATCAAACTCGAGTCTCGCGGTTAGTCGGTGGCTTCAAGCGTGTCAGCTAACCCCTCAAACAAGGAGGGTGTCAAATATTTTATGGCAGAAGTTCATTAAAACTGGACAATGTAAATAATTTATTTTACGCACCATTATTTATTGAATTGCCTTTAATGTAATAAAATATTTGGTTCAAAATGGTTGGATACATCATTTTAGTAATAATGTGTGCGTGTATGCGCTTTGCGAGTATGATTTTTCTGTTTTATTCATTTAATCGTGGGAGTGGTAAGATATTACATGTGTATTTTGTATGTTGAACTTTTGATTCAAACAGGGATTGGTACCATTTCTCTTGTTCCTTGTCCCAGTTGACATAACGTCAATAGGTACTTGACACTTTGAAATACATATAATAAAGACTCCTCCGAGCCCTTATCTATAGTGCTGGTCATATCTTTAGTTTGTGGGCGCGTCAATAGGTAGGATAATTTGAAAAGGAAAACAGTCCAATTACATCAAACTATGATATTTTACACGAAACACAATTACTTTTTTTTTTTATGATATTGGAAGGCAAACAAGCAGACGGATTTCCTAATGGTAAGAAATACACGTCGCCTATAGAC
>DVZL01000645.1:0-21756 GCA_018236625.1 Lasaia peninsularis
CTTAGTTCACCGCGGCGGCCCAAGCCACGGCTACTAAGCCCCCTCACCGCGACAAGGTGGAGGTCCGTCGAGGGGGAGGGGTTGGAACCTAGACTATCAAAATGGAACTCCAAATTGCGTACTACTAGGCTATCGAGGCTTTCATTACAATTTTATGTAAAACAATCAGACAAGATGCTTTGTTCTTGAAAGATAACAACATGAGTATAATAAGATTGTGATGGTCAAATCTAAACTGGAGAATCTTTCTTGGGAGAATTATTTGTTGTATGGTTATACAATGCGTTAAATGCATAAAATCTATTACTAGCACTGTGATTAAAAGGTGACAGACCTTTGCTAGGATAAGTACTTGGGCGACCGAGCTTGTCTTGTGGTAACTCTTTTTGTCAGTGTCAGCTTTCGCCTATTTGAAAAAATTTGCATCTGACAGTAAATCTATGAAACTGGAGTCGGTAATAGATGTATCTATACATCTACTTACACGTCGTGATTTTCACAATTTCATAAGATCTAAATTTATCTAGATCAATTTTTTACCCTCATATTTCAGCGAAATCGTTAGAGCCGTTTTCGAGATCATCGGTATAAATAAATATATAAATTAGACTGACACCAATGCCAATTTTAATAGTTAACGTTATTTAAACATAGAAACATTTCAAAACCTTTAGAACCGTTTTGTAGAAACTAATAAGTAATAACATACAAATATAACAGAGACCCGATTAACCGAACTGATTCTCGTCGTTAGGTATCTGGATAATAGAAAATCCAGATAATGGAACATATGAATTAAAACGTTTCCGTACATAATTCACATTTTCAAATAATTAATAAAATCACAAAAAACATTAGAAGAGGACTTATTTTGATAAATTACTAACCTAAAGGTACCTTAATTTTATATTCTAGATTAGATTGTTTGAAATATTTGATTATTTTCACAGGGGATTACTAAATAAAATACAATTTTCTCTAGTTTTAAGGGTTGAAATATTTAATTATTCTTCTTACGCCAACTTTTCTCTTCATTGCTGTTCAATCACGAATCCGTTTTATCTATAGAAAACTCAAGTATTATTACACTATTTTGTTTTTCGAAGCATTTGTAAACTGTTTCCAGGGCAATGCTTCCGTATGTGGTCCTGTGTTTGGTGTTGATAGTCCAGATAATCGCGAATCCGTATAAGTTAGGGCCGGATAATCGAGTTTCTGTTATATAAATCTCAATAAATAACACCTGTGTGATGTAATTGCGAATACATGATACATGTACATACGTTATAATAATATTAATTACAGATAATTATTCCCGACCTTGACACCGTAAGCACGTCACATAAATCTTTAACGACAGCAACTAACACTTAAATAGATAATTATGTTAATAAGTCTAAGCTAATTATATAGTGGCATAGCTGTCTGCAGGTACATATGTAGAGTATCATGTACCGTGATCCAAATATGTGTAGCGACATCTATTGGCTGTTGAGAAACTACTTACAATAATTAGCTGAACAAAGCTCTCTCACCCAGCTTATAACAAGCAAATAGGTATGCATTAGGACTTCGTCGCGTTTAAATTTAGTTAAATAAATAAAAGTAACTATCATTTCTATTTCGCATTGAACAGTGTGGTGTCGCGACGATTATTTCAAAAAAAAAAATCGTAAACTTCGTTCCATCTTGGTGTCCCTTGACACCTCTCAAGTTTTTTATCTATATTGTGCGTCTAATACATCAAGATCATCAAATTTTAATATAAAACATTTTAAAACAGCCTATATAATGACGCAAAAAATAACGAAGGTAGAGTACATATGCGCCTACGATTAATCAAATATATTAGGACCCAAGATAGACAGGTGGCAAATCGGTCGCCATATTGACAAAAACGGGGTTTTTGTTCCCTCAAAAATTTAAAGGAAAAACTGAACCTGGACTAACGAAATGGAAACCCGAAACGCGTACCACTAGACTATATAATCTTGTAATGAAACTAATGATACTTTTTTACCGGAAACAAAACAATGCTTGATGGCAAATAAGCTAACGTGAATAGATTCTAGAATCGTCGCCTTGAAGTGATGTTCCGTATACATAGGAAGTCGCGAAAGGGGCAAAGCATGTGAATACCAACGGTGCAATTTGCAATGTCGCTTTTCTTTCTACGATGAAAGATTTCGCAATCGTAAGCGCGCAGTTTACAAATGATTGCTATGCCTTTTATTTGGGTAATGATTTTGCAACGACGCAAATAATGACGAATAAACTATAATATTATTATTTGTAACAGCAAAAAACTTCGTAACTTGACAATATTTGATATTATATCTGCATAAAAATAAAGTTGGAGATTTTTAACTAAATGCATTTGTGTGTTGACAACGTATATATACCAAAGTAACATTCGGCATGGGACTTTCACTAACAGACAGCTGATATAATAAGGAGTAGCTTAGGATACTTTTATTTAGTTAAGTATATAAAAATGGGGATGAAGTCGCGGGCACAGTTAGTCATTATAATAAAACAAAGATTTCATTCAAACATTTGTAAGGTCGATTTATTTACACTATTATAGGAATAAAATATGTAGTAAAAACCCCAATGTAGGGTATATGTATGTATAGAGATCTTTTTAAGAAAAATCTATTCATAAACTATTGTGAAATACTCTAATCGCCTCTGTAGTCGAGCATAGTCGGTGATCGACTGTGACGCACGGAGACCCAGGTTCGATTCCTGAGTAGGGCAACTTGTTTTTATGAGTTTTTTTCAGTTTATTTAAAAAACATGACTTTGTCTGAGAGTGTATTTTTGCCTGATATAGTCAGACTTAATTAGGTCGCCGCCACCTGTCACATCAAGGGACCTAATTGTAATATTTTCTTAAAAACTATATTCGTATAACAAACTTTATATTAGTATTATATAAATAATATAAATGTTATAAATAATAGCACTTCTGAGCTTAATACTCTGTTGGTTGAATCATGTGGAAATAATGAAAGATGAAAGATTGACAAAACAGATATGTAATACGAATATGGATGGCTGTCGCTACCTCGGGAGATCTAAGTTCACATTCCACAACCAAATAGCTCGTGTATTATCTGAGGGTGGTATCAAGAGTCTCCGAAACCGGTGTTTTGTATGAAGACAGTAATAACTGTGGAGGACGCTAGGCAAGTTAGGCAACTATATAGGAATCCGCCTCGTTGGCCGAGTGGCTAGCGTACTAGCCTAACCGCATCGAATAACCGCGAGGCTCGGGTTCAATTCCCGACGGGGACAGACAATTGAGTGATGAACATAGATGTTTGTATTTCCGGGTCTGGGTGTTTATTAAATTTATTCTTGTATCTATTTTAGTATTTCTATGTATTAGTATCGTTGTCTAACAACCATGACACAAGCATATAATTTGCTTCCTTTGGGGTTAGATCAATCTGATCTGAAAGATATCTGCTATGTATGTATGTCACAGATTGGACTCTCCTTTTAAAAACCACGTATATATTAAAAGCAACTTGACCTTTGGGTTAATGATATATAATTTATAGGAGCCTTGAATAGATTGGTTTATTTACAGTATAATAAGAATAAAATATGCAGTAAAAACCCCAATGTAGAGCGTATGTTACGAATTTCATAATAACTTAGTAGCGAAGTTTAATCTTAAAACACAAAAACTTTTTGCAAACATCGACTTATATGATATGACTTTTAACTCAGTTTTTTTAATGTTTTAAAATATAGTTATTATTATATTTCGGACAAAGACAAATAAAAATTTGTTCAGTCGTTCTTGAGTTATAAATTGAGAAACTAACACAACTTTGTTTTATATATTAACAGACTACTATCTAAATATTAGATTCATTATATATGTCGTCTGGAGGCCGCCATGATTTTAAAAACTGACTTGTCTTCACCGACAGCACACGAATGTAGAATTAGACTGGTTGACAAACATACACAAACTCGTATTAATATTATAAATGCGAAAGTTTGTGAGTATAGATGGATGTTTGTTACTCTGAAACTACTGGACGGATTAGGATGAAACTATACAAAGATATAGCTTATACATTATAATAGAATGCAGGCTACATTTTAACCGAGATCAAAAATAAGGTATGTTTTTAAATACGCAATAAGTATTATAAATCGGAAAAAATATGTGCCCTTTGATAATTCAAGCGCGCGAAGCGAAGCCGCGGGCCGATAAGTAGTAAAACAAATTTGTATTCCGCGTAAATTTGTATTACATATTCAAGTATTATATAGATAAATCTTACCTCATGAAGTTATTCTCATAAAAACAAACCCATAATATGAACGAAGTATGAATCATATCAAGAAAGGCTTAAAATTTTCAAAACTATAGCACGTATTTTTGATATTTTTCTAGACAATCTATAATGTAACTTTAATAACGGGTCAAACATATGCAATAGTATATTTAAGTAAGGAAAATAAACAAAGAAGCTATTGGCGTACGTGTGTTTGTTGGGTTTTTTAGTTACCTAACTACTTTTCGAACTGGTAGTTCTTGAGATTGGCGCGTTCGACCAAACAAACTCTTTAGATATATATAACCATTACACATAAATTACGCAGTAATTTATAACATAACTTTTTTTCTGGAACAGACAGATATACCGGGAGTCTTAGTAGTAGTCTGAGTTCCTTTGAGTACGGAACCCTAAATTATTTTTAGGTTAAAAAGAAACGATTTTAACGATATCAAATAACATCGTTGGTGGTTGCCTAATCCAGGGGATTTGACAAGGACATTTAAGTAACTTAAACATATTTTACATTTAATATAGATCAATATGAAACTTTACAGAAATTTGAGTGAATATATTAAAAAATATTACAGATTTAAAATGCTGAGAAATTGTCACTGAATGACATAGGCTATATTATCACCCGAGCGAAGCCGGCGCGGTCCGCTAGTATATTATAAAACTTATCGGGACATGACGGCTTTCGAAGCTTGAGCTACCAGAATGTAAGTCCGAAGCGCGAACCACTAAGCCTCTGAAGCTCTTATTTATATTTTATCATATTTATAAAAAAGTACTTTCACGTCTATTATCACCAGAGGGGTAGGCAAAGGTGTTCTAGTATATCCACGACTCGTAAGTCCCATAGATGTACTAGAGCACCCACGATTAGCCAAGGTACTAGGGTCCATGATGCCTATCGCCTCTCCGGGCGCATTCCAATCCCGGGCAATGTAATGCTTACTCAGAATAATTTAAAAAACATTTAGGAAAAGTTGCGACCTGTGCGAACCCGGGACCTTACGCGGCTAAAGATCTTAACAGGCGACAGCCGTACACTTACACCACAGAGGCGATTAGACCATACTTATACCTATATAAATGTATAGGTATTTATATAATCGACGAATTTGCCACAAATCACATCAAAAGACCTAATTTCATCGGCTAATCCGTGGTGCATATTTGTCTCTGCCTACCCTTTCGGGGTTTTGATTGTGATGATATTTTTTTATTTATAAACACATACAAGTATGGATATAACCCATGTGACACGTTTTAGCGTCCGCACCGTGACCTCCTTGTACCACGGCAGTTGACAGTTTTAGCTTTGTGGAAGTCTTATGTTACGGAAGAACAGCTTCCGCGTTCATTAGACGTAAGTGAGTCATCCTCACCTCGAGCATGTGTCACGATCACGATATATCCGTCTTGTGTAATACCGCAGGAGAGATTTTCAATACGTTTACGTGAAAAGTATGAGATGATTATGTTACTAAAGCTGCTAATAGCTATATTATTATTTTAGAAAAAACTCTTAAACTTATTAACCAACATTTTATTTAAAACTTAAAAAAAAACTTACACAAAATTAGGTAATTTTGTATAACATTGATATGCCTCTGTGGTGTAACGGTACGGATGTCGCCTGTTAAGACCGTTAGCCGCGTAGAGCCCCGGGTTCCATTCCCGGGTCGAGTTACTTTTCAAAAATGTATTTAAGATTATTCTGAGTAAGCATTACTCACAGGCTGGCCACCTATAACATCAGGGGCCTAGCACCTTGGCTAATCGTGGTTGTTCTAGTTCTACTGGACTTACGAGTCGTGAATACTAGCAAACCTCTGCTACATGTTCGGGGATAATAGGCGTGAAGATACTTTTTTTTATCAAAAACTTAAATAAAATAAATTTTAATAAACTAAATTAAGTAACTTTTTACAAAAATAAATTTACAAAAGAACCTTATTACAAGTTCTCAGACAGTCATACGTTTGGGATTCCCATAAAAAGTAATGGGTCGAAAGACGTAATGGAGTTTGTAAAAGATGCGGTTGATAATTTGAAAATAAGATTTATCTTATTGGAGAATGTTATTTCGGTTATTTAAGAAAATTAGTCTATATTATAAACTGCGATGAAGCAGTAAAAGATTCACAGTGCTTTTAACTTTACATAGTATAAGTCAAAGCTGACTTTTTAGGGTACCGTACCCTTTAATGTAAAAATGGAACCCTATTACTAAGACTCTGCTGTCTGTCTGACGGGACGTCTATTTGTCACCATCCTGTATCTCATGAACCGTGATAGCTAGGATGTTAAAGTTTTCACAGAATATGTATTCTGTTGCCGCTATAATAAATACTAAAACCAAAATAAATTTAATATTTAAAGTTTAGGGTTCACATATTGTATTGGTACGGAATCCTTCATGCGCAAGTCCTACCTACAACATCTCGTATTTTATAAGAAACTAGCTATGCCCGCGACTTTATCCGTGTTTTTATTTATATATTTCTTTTTTGTTTTCTACATTTCTAAAATGAAAGTAACCTAAGCTTTAATTTATTACATCAGTTATTGGCCAGTGAAAGTCTCGTCAAAGTCGGTCCAGCCGTTTCCGATATTAGCGGGTACAAACAGACAGACTGACAAAAATTATAAAAAATATAATTTTGTTATAATATGTTACTCGCAAGCATACATATGCATTTAGTAAAAAGCGGTTATTTTAATATTACATACAGACACTCCAATTTTATTTATTTGTATAGACTAGCTATTCTGGCAAACTTCATCCTACCCGGTCAATTGTATGTGAATTTTAATTCTTTAAATAATTTTTGGAATGCTTTAAACACAATAATCGTAAAAATCGGTCCCGCTTTAACTTGGTCCTTAATATTATTTTGTTCTCAAATTTTTAATCGTTTTAAGTTATCACAATACTCCGGACGGAGGCTAATCCAAAAGTACACAAAAGTCATAAAAAAATCCGCCATGAAGGTTTCCGTATCATGTTGGTATCATTGTCTGTGAAAAAGCGAAAAAACGCGTTCGTTGTATGGGTGCCCCCTTTATTTCGTTTTAGTTTTTGTTGTTATAGCGGTAACAGAAATACATCTTCGGTGAAAATGTCAACTTTTTAGCAATCACGGTTCTTTAGTTACAGCCTGTCGAGTGGCGAAAGACAGTGTCTATTGAACAGTAAGTCTTGGTAATTTTTGTGTACTAACCCTAAAAACGGCCCCGCTGTTTTTGAATTATAAAATGTATTATATATCCGTCACCAAGTTTAAGTATAGATCTGTAAACCAAATTTCATTAATTGACCTCTCCTACACAAATAACTATCTGGGCTAGACTGCATCTAGGCAGAGAATTTTTCACTAAGAAATAATGTGGATGTTTTTAAAGCATTTACTTTTTTCTTTTTTTTCTTTCTCAAATTTTAACAGTTGCTAAGTGGTTATTTTTTTGTTAATATTCGTCAAGACCTGCAACTCGCTCTCTATTATTATTATTTTGTATATTCCTAGTGCTTCAAAGCTGTTAGTTTTCCATAAAATAAAAGAAACCAGGGGATTATGGTCGTGGACGGAGTCGCGGACAGACAATACATATTCTTATCACTACTTAAAATCCTCCAGTCTCTTGAAAAAA
Source organism: Lasaia peninsularis (assembly GCA_018236625.1). Classification (NCBI taxonomy): domain Eukaryota; kingdom Metazoa; phylum Arthropoda; class Insecta; order Lepidoptera; family Riodinidae; genus Lasaia; species Lasaia peninsularis. Next base: position 7,965 of record DVZL01000645.1, read on the forward strand.
TATGTCAATGGGGGATGTACAGTCAGTAATTAGTGGTATCGACTATTGAGTGGAGTGGATTGAGGTTAAGTATCGCGTAGAAGAATAATTACAAAATGGCGACCTAGCTGTGTTCGTACATCTATACTAATAAATAAAATTGGAGTATCAGTATGTTATATTAGAATAACTCCTTTTTACTTAAGACATATTATGTATATTTAAAAAGTTATACCAAAATAATATTTTTTATAATTTTTGTCTGTCTGTCTGTTCGTACCCGCTTATCTCTGAAACGGCTGGACCAATTTTGACGGGACTTTCACTAGCATACATCTGATGTAATAACTAATAGCTATGGCTACTTTTATTTTAGAAATTTATTAAATAAAATAATTTCAATGATTATAAATAAAATATTTTTTTTTTATAATTTGTCTCTGTATGTCTGTCTGTTTGTAACCACTAATCTCTGAAACAATAGGACCGATTTTGATGTAACTTTAACTTGCAGACAGCTGATGTAATAAATATAATAGCTATGGCTACTTTTATTTTGAAAATTTATGAAATTTTGAAAAATAATTAAATTGAAAAGCGTACGAAGTCACGGGCTCTGTTTGTTTAAAATAAGTTTAGTAGAATTGCCAGAATTATTTATTTATGAGTATTCAATTGATGGATTCTGGTCCAGTTCTAAGCTATGATTCATCAGAACCAGTCCGACTGTTCATCACGTCTTATTGTAAAATCGGTTTTATATTAAGACGTGACGTTATTTAGGTTTTATTAGGGTTACGTACCCAAAAATATTAAAAAGAACCCCTTACCAAGACTCCGATGTCCGCCTGTCTCTAGACAGTTGAAATTTTTACAGATGACGTATTCCTGTTTCCTCTATAATATCAAATACTAAAACACACAATAAAGTAAATATTAAAACTCCCATTAAACAAAATGTCATTTTGTGCTAAGTTGTTTTCCGCCAACCTATAGATGTCGCTAAGCGTATTTACATCATGTTACATGGTACGCGGCTCATATTGAATATTTATAATTTTCTAAAAATAATGCTTAAAAATTTATCACGCAATCTATACACTAATTATAGTCTACTAAAATATTTAAGTGTTTTTGCTGTATTTATAGTTGATTGATATCGTACGGCACCCATCGTGCGCGAGTACCACTCGGAATTGGCCGATTCTTTACATAATATGTTTTGTAAACAAAAACTTATTAACCTAAAAGCAATATTAATCTCATAATTCATTCGAAATACAAAATGGTATTGTGTTTCAGGATACATTTGCGATTCGTATTCCTTGTTTTGCTAAAGTCCAAGTTTTTAAACGCTGGGCACATTATGCTGTTCCGTCGTATTCAGTAATACGTTTATGCAGTATTTCTACAACACAAATATACATAATATAGGTATGTACCTATGTCATATTAAGTACATATAGCTATAACTTCGTTAGAGAGCTTCAGTTCCCTAGTGGTTAAGACTCCGGACTTCCATGCTGGTAGTACATGTTCGAACCACATCCTATGATTTTTAAATTAAAGTACATTTTCTGGTAGCTAGCTACCACAGGTCATGAGATACACCCTGATAACAGACACACATATGGATAGCGGAGTCTTAGTAATAGGTTCCCGATTTTTGGATTTCTTATCTAAAGGTTAAAAACGGGATCCTATTACTTAAACCATAATAAGTAGTAAGTTGAAATTGGATCCTGAGTTGAGTCCTTTTGATACGGAACCCTAAAACCTCAAAATCACGAGGAAATCGAATTTAAAATATAAATTAGCGAAATCTCCTTATTAGGATCGTAGATCACGTCTGCGGTTCATCAGTATTTGTGTCGCGATTGAAAAACGTTTTCGATTACGCGTAGGAACTACTGAGAGGGTGTACCGGGTCAAAAGCACTCGAACATCGTAAAACTCTTACTTTGATTAAAATCTGTATAGTCCCGAACGACACTGGTTGATAAATATTTATTTAAACTAGCTATGGCCGTTGACTTCGTCCGCGTTTTTATTTTATTAATATATTTTATACATTTCTAAAATAAAAGTAGCCTAAGCTGTTCCTTATTATATTTGCTGTCTGCCAGTAAAAGACCCGTCAAAATCGGTTCAGCCGTTTCAGAGATTAGCGGGTACAAGCAGACAGACGGATAAAAAATCTAAATAATTTGTTTTGGTACATGTACCTTGTAAAAATACATATGCATTTAGTAAAAAGCGGTTATTTTAATATTACATACAGACACTAAAACCCAACTATAAAAACTTGTCTTTTTTAATTTATTATACATATAGATAACCAACCGTCCGCCCGCGGCTTCGCCCGCGTCAATTATTTTAATAATACAGACATCTTTCAAAGGGCAGACATTTTTCCGACTTATAATACTAATCGCGTAAAAAAATACCTTATTTTTAATGCAGTCGGTAAAAAGTAGCCTATGTCCTTCCTCAAGGTCTACTAGGTCAATACTACAAGGTACAAGGTCATTTAGTAAAAAACGGTTATTTTTATATTACATACAGACACTCCAATTTTATTATTCATTTGTATTACTATATAGATTACCATCATCGAGAATACCGAAGCCCTAAATGTCCTTGTTACACAAATGTCTTACATTTGTCAATATAACATGGGTTGAAAGATAGTTACGTAATACTAACGTAAATACGTATTAATTCACAAAATTCACTCTTGTGTTCTGACTAAATGTATAGTTTTAGTTTTATGATGAAATTAAACCAATGATATTTATTAATTTCTGGTTTTTTCATAATTTGTATTACTTAAAATTTGTGAATTATTTTAGTAACATAGACAACTCTCAAAAGGCAGACATTTTTCCCACTTATAATAATTATTGCGTAAAAAGATACCCTCTTTTTAATGTACCTAGTCGGTTACATAGTAGCCTATGTACTTTCTCAAGGTTAACTCTATCTCAGTACAAAATTTCATCAAAATTGGTTAGTGGTTTAGGCGAGATAGCGTTATATTCGCATTTTTAATATTAATACGGATTATAACCAATACCAATATTATCTGTCACCAATTCACAGAAAAATGCTTATCCTATGAGCAAATGATATAGGTATTACTACACATTTCCGGTTTTTATTAGCTTAAAGTTAGGGAGTGGTAATATTAACAATTTTACCTCATACATTGGGGAAACCAGCTATGGAGTTTGTAGTTTGTACACACTCATAGGAATTGCATTCGACTATTACGGTGTGATATTCAGGTCACTTGATCCAATACTATCATTTTACGTTCATTTAGATGGATATTTTTATAGAAACGTTTAGTTTTAAATAGTATTACTATGTTTTAATAAGGTAATATTTTTTAATACTAGCTGTCCCGATGAACTTCGTACCGCCCTCACTTAAGGGATGAAAAAATAGATGTTGACCAATTCTGACGGAACGGAACAGGATAAAAAGTAGTAGGAGTAAAAGTAAATATCTATAATCGATTCAAACGTTTTCAATAACCTTATATTAGGCTTACTATAGTTTTATTGCTAAGATATTTTCAAGCTTACTTACTTACGGCTTTAGTAACGGTAGCTAATCAGAATTCGTACTAATATTATAAATGCGAAAGGAGCTCTGACTGTCTGTCTGTTACGCTTTCTGCCTAAACCACTGAACCGATTTTTATAAAATTTAGTACAGAGATAGAGTTAACCTTAAGAAAGGACATAGGCTACTATGTAACCGACTAGATACATTAAAAAGGGGGTATTTTTTACGCAATAATTATTATAAGTCGGAAAAATGTCTGCCCTTTGAGAGTTGTCTATGTTACTAAAATAATTCACAAATTTTAAATAATACAAATTATGAAAAAACCAGAAATTAATAAATAGGTATCATTGGTTTAATTTCATTATAAAACTAAAACTATACATTTAGTCAGAATACAAGAGTGAATTTTGTGAATTAATACGTATTTACGTTAGTATTACGTAACTATCTTTCAACCCACGTTATATTGACAAATGTAAGACATTTGTGTAACAAGGACATTTAGGGCTTCGGTATTCTCGAAGATGGTAATCTATATAGTAATACTAATGAATAATAAAATTGGAGTGTCTGTATGTAATATAAAAATAACCGTTTTTTACTAAATGCATACCTATTATGTATGTTTACAAGGTACGTAATATACTAAAATAGTATTTTTTAGAATTTTTGTCTGTCTGTTAGTACCAGGTAATCTCTGAAACGGCTGGCCCAATTTTGACGGGACTTTCACTGGTAGACAGCTAATTTAATAAGGAACGGCTTAAGGTACTTTTATTTTAGAAATGTAAAAGATAATTAAATAAAAACTCGGACGAAGTAGCGGGTACAGCTAGTCTTAAGTAATATAAAAATATGTACTTAAAAAAAGAAATTAATAAACATTAATTTTATTTCATAGCAAAACTAGTAGAAGGATGTTACAAAACAAAACAATTCAGTAAAGTGCAAATGCAGTTTTATTACGCAATACGCCCACATAAGCTAACCGTTTATAAATTTTCACTATAATATATAATATTCACAAAGTCAATATACATATTTCGAAACCACAACTGTCTACAGTAAATTGTGCATTAGAATACCACTAGATCACGTTGCAAAGGTTTTTATATCAGTCATAGTAACGGAGATCTTAAAATAAAATAATATTTGACTGACATAAAAATCTAAGAATTTTGATGTCAATCAAATATAAGGGTAATATTATCTTTTAGCGTACTAGCGGACAAGTACTTATTTTTGAGACCATCCACCCTAACACTGCGCCCACAGGGTAGTCACACACCTACAACATCTATGGTGTATAGGAGAGCCGTTTTCTTGTTCGTTGTTTTATACCAATACAAACAGACACATCAATTTTATTTATTGATATAGATAATATATTTGCAATAGTCTTGGGTAAATCCTACATTATGCTAAATGTGTATTTTTCTTTCTGCTCCCGATTTTATATTTTTATCGACTCTATCCAGTATTTCAAATTTAATTTCACCACCGGTAATGTGGAAATCAAATAACATCAAAAAGAAAGGCCATATTATGGAAAAGTCACCAAGATTCACTGTGCTGATGAGAATATTAAGGATTTAAAGATACTTTTAAAGATCATATTAGGTACATATCTGATTATAAACCTTGAACATGAGACATTCTTAACAAAGTTTTGTGTAAAATGTATCCTAAAAATATGTATTACTAATTAAAGATATAAATAAATATTATCGGATAAATTACACAAATTGATCTAAACAAAAAGTAAGCAAATTAAATGCTTGTTATAGGTATTAGACAAATATACTAATACATAGAAATACTTAAATATATACAAGAATAAATTTAATTAACACCCAGACCCGGAAATACAAACATCTATGTTCATCACACAAATGTCTGTCCCGGTCGGAAATCGAACCCGAGCCTCACGGTTAGTCGATGGAGTTAAGCGTGTCCGCTAACCGCTCGACCAACGAGGCGGTCAAGTTTAATGTAGGTCACAAGTCAAGTGGTTAATTAAAACTTGTGCAAGCAGATAACAAAAAAATCAAGGTTTATAGATTTGTTAATATCGATAAGACGAATTTTTACGTTATCTAAAACTAGACAACAACGAAATATTTTGTGGTCTTGAATCAATACAAAGAATTAACTTGAATTGTCTGTGTTATAATAAACGCTTTCAACTAAATGCATATAAATGTATAACACGATACATACATCAAAATAGCATTTATTACAATTTTCGTCTATGTTTGTTCTAGCTAATCTCTGGAATGGCTGGATTTATTACGACGGGACTTTCACTTGCTGATAGCTGATATAATTAGAACTACTTTTATTTTAAAATAGTATAACATAAAAAAAACGCGGACGACGTCGCGGGTCCAGCTAGTATGCTATAATAACGAAAGCGGTCGGCTCAAAATAAGTGTAGCTAAATTTTAAATGGTTAATATCCCAATTAAGGATACCCTTAATGCTTCTAAACCACTTAACTTCACTGAAAAACCACTGAACAAATTCCATATGGTTTACACTATTTAGAGAGCCAGGATAGTCCAAGTCATACCATCTGGGTATGAATAATAATAAAACTATCCAATCGAAGCCTTATTACGTCATAATTATTCATATAGAAATAGTTGCTTCGCATGGATATATTGTGCATTTTAAGTACATAAACCTTGAATGAAACCCCTAGAAACACTTTATCTATATAAAAACCTGCATTTTAAGCCATTGGGTAGTATTAAACATCAAAGCATATTGCACAAACAGGCGGTTAGATAGGGCTGCATCAGCAGACAGACAATAGCCTAAAGACACCACAGTGTTAGGTTATGTGTGTAGAGTCATCTAGCATTGACAGCAGTTTCTGACACTATGACAACAGGAGACGTAAGGTGTTACTGTAAAAGTACGAACTACGGTCATTCCTAAGATTTACCAACTCTTATTGGTAAAATGCCTAAAAATTATGTGATTCGAACTTTTACCACCATTCACTTGGTAAATCTTAGGATTTAAATTTAAAGCACGGTAAATGTTGAGAAAAACATTTTCTCCGTATTGGTCCGGATCCTCTGTGAAGAATAGACCATCTGCCTCTCTACCAGACAGCCCGTAAGAGTGGAGCATAAGTTAGCTGGGTCACTTCCAACAAGATCACTGGCTGTAGAGTGCAGTGCAGCACCTCGCTTGGGCATTTTACCCATAAGAGCTGGTAAATCTTAGGTTTTAATGGAAAATCTTAGGATTTACCGTAGTTCATGCTTTTACAGTAACATATAGCTCTAACATTTTATCATTTTTGTAGGATGATCAAAAACAAAATTTAAAATAAACTTTTTATCATTTTTGTAGGATGACCTTAAACAAAATATAAAATAGAGACTTCTAGAAGACGTATGTTTTGACATTTTAAAAACCTTCGCAGTGAATTGGCAAGAAGACATTACATATCACATCAGCGCTAATAATATATACTCAACTAGTTCCATATTTATACAAATATACAAAATCTGTCAATGATCTACCGTTACTATATCAATAAAACTCCTTATTCATCTATATATCAAACAAAGTCGTATGTAAATCATGTCAGTTACACCATTTAAATCTCCAGAATTGTACAGGCCTATACCGATTTTGATAGTATTTATTTTTATTTCATCTCATCTCCGAACATCAGAACTATTAAAACGTTTGAAAATTTAAATTAAATATTCAAATATAGGCCATAGTTGTGTATAAATCTTATTGAAATGAAATGAAATGAAATGAAATTTATTTAAAACCAACATTTAAATTTTTTAGGGACGTTTAAAAATATTTAAGAGAAACATAACATTTATTTAGATTTAAGTGGAAATGGAGAACGTTCAAAACAACTATTGTAAGTTAACATTAAAATTTTGAGTATTACAAAGCTAATGGTCATTAACCAATCAAATCACTCGTCATTAAAAAGTCAAGTTCACAGTGACCAGTTGAAGCCACACTTTCAAACGAAACGGTTGTGTCCTAATAATAATAATAAACCTTACTATGATGAAAAACTGCATTCTTGACGCGAACTTGCTATAGACGATTCTTTAGAAAAAAGTTTGTTCTACTTATTCAATTTTACCACAAAACTTACGTATCATATGATTTTAACTTCAGTTGTTTCGCTTTAATACATATACTTTTATATAATATTCAAACTCTTACGTCAGCTACAATAATATTAAATATTACATTTACTAAAACTATGCAGATACTTTCATATATACATAATGTAAACAACAATGTTAAAATATCATTTATATTTTAGTATTTTAAAAACCGAATTATTGTATATATTTGTACATGATATATTATTTATATTTCAAACGCTGTAAGCCTGTAACAGTATATACTTTATAGATACTAGAATGGGGTTATGTTAAAGACAGTAATTAAACGCCAAAGTCACTTCACGCCAAGTGTCTTGGGGGTTAGGCAGAGTGTCAACGATTCCTTCATACTTTCCTAGTTTCCTCCACATTTACAAGTCTCTTCGTACATACACGCCAGTTTCAGAGACATTGAAACCACCCTCGTATAACACACGAGCGATTAGGTCGTGAACATCAATTTTGGTCTTTCCGGTTCTCAGTCAAAACAAGCTGGCATTTTGAGAGTGAGATAGCCGGCCCTACGAGATTGAGATAGATGTATTAATATTGAGGACCGGTATTTGTGTAATCTACAGATTGTGCTGTAACTTCATGGTGTGAACACTCTGTATAGCTTGTCATGAAAGAATTACAATAAAATTATATTATTAATTGAGGTTTAAAACTGTTTGAATTAGACCTTTTAATTATGACGTTCCAAACTATCGTCTAATTCCTAATAACCATTCTTGCTTAACTGTTACAAGCTGTCTGGTAGTTTAACAAAGTTGATCCTTGATGTTATATTATTAAATGACTGCTGAGTGATTTCAATATTATTTGTATATCATTTTCATAAATGATATTAAAACCACTCTGATAATTCAAAAACAATGTTTCCTTTTAGAATAAGTTTGACATTGATGGCAGTGTAAGACATAACTCAATATACAAATTCCTACGTTTTAAAATATTTTTTGTGACGTAATTACTTTAAAAGAGATCCAAAAAATCCAACTGGCAACATTTAAAAGTCCAGTCTTCTAATACAAATATAAAATACTAGATGGCAGTCTAAAAATTTCAAAATAAAACCGTTAAAAAGTTTGGCACAACGTTTCTATTAAAGAACATTGGGTAATTTTATGTACATTATTAGATTGAATATGTTCCTTTAAATTCAAAAATTCAGAATATTCTACTAAAATAACTGAATACGTCACTATTATACGCCCATGTAAAAATATGCTATTACATCCTATTATATTTTACAATAACAATACATAAAAAACGAATAATTAGGCAAATACATTGAAGTAATATCGTTTTCTCTCTCACACATATACTCTCTCTCTCTCTCTCTCTCTCTCTCTCTCTCTCTCTATTTTCATACACGTTCGAAAATAAAGTTAATTACAAACTTTTTTAAAAGGTACAAATTGTATAGTTTTATCAGTACCATAACTTTCCAAATTGTAAAAGATAACTAAGATAATAAATATAGCAAAACAAATACTAAAAACTGTGTTCTAAAATCTTGTTAGTACATTTACATTTGCTGTCTTAATAAAATTTTAGTAGAATACTCAGATAAATACTGTATATCTCAGACCCATTGATACTTATCATAAAATTATTTACAAATACCCTACAGTAATATACAACTCTATGTTGAAACTAATAGAAAATGGCAGTATATATTAGTTTTTTCGTAAAATACCTAGCAAACAAATTAAATGCCAGGGGATTTATGAATATGTTAAAATAATTCCAATACAACCACAAGGCAGTCACTTAATTTGCCAGATATTTACCATCAATATTAGATAAAACGACTGCCAAAATTTATTTAATGTCATTGTATAAAGTAGAATTAGCAGTAAAACTTAGTCCCAAATACTGTAAAACAATTTTTAAAATGCTCACAAAATATTTAGTATTTAGACATGTATGATTATTTTTTATTCCATGTTTGTATTGCTATTAAATAAACTGTCCGGTCAAAATACAACCAATAGGTTTTTATGACAATTACAAAGGAAGTTCTTTTAAGCATACTGGCCGTATATTATTTTAAAATACACATTATATCAACTACATATGAAAAGTAGGCGTGAAAGGTTCTATCAATACTTTTTTTTTCACAAATTTCAAACTACCCTCACAAATTTGAAAAAACGATCTTTCACCTTGATATTCTGCCACACAATTTAAAACGATATATATAGTTTCTTTAATATAAAGAAAATTATTATTAATTTTTAACGGGAACAAAATAGAGCGGCATTATTTAAATCTATTCAAAAATATATTTACAAGTAAAACAACTATGTCACAATACACATATATCTACCTATATGGATTAATCCTTTTTTATAAATATAATGAAAAGCCAAAATATACATAATGCTTTATCTTTAGCTAAAAATTTCACAAAAAAATTATATAATTTCTCAGATTAATCTATTAGGCAGCTACCATATACTAAGAGAACACACTAAATACCAAGAAGTTGGTGTAAGTGGGAACACTTTGAATCTCTGCTAATGCTGATGCGGCATAATACAATGGACGTAAAGGAGAAACATAAAATCATCTGAATATCACATGATTAGAAAGATTTAAAATTGTCCGCTCATTACAGCAGTGTCTTATAAAAAAAATAAAGCATTATATTTGTCCAATAAGGCAACTTTATTTTACCACTCCAGTCTCTTTAAAGATAACTCAAGATACTGCTGTAAGAAAACTCAGATACCCGTAATAGTCAGTTTTCAAATAGTGTAACTATTTTTTGACATTTAATGTGTTCAAACAATAGTTTCTCCTTTAACTTCAACATCTGACACTGCTTCACTAACACAACTATCACTGTCAGGTTTTAAGGTCACATCACTGGTTACAGTTACGTCCAGACCGCGATCCTTTCGTGAGGTCCGATCTTTGTCTCTGCTTGTTATCTGTGTATACAGTTCGTCTAATTCACTCGCGTATGACACTGGACTACTGTCCCTATTCACTTCAGGACAACTCAAAGCTGGTGTTGGCACATATTTGCCTAACTTCGGATTACTTTTGATTGTTCTTCGCCATCCAGGATCATAGTTCACATATTGACTTTCTAATGTAGAAACATCTTCATTACTAAAACTTATCTCATTTGGGCACATAGAAGATGGAGAGGGGGCATATAAACCGTGACTACGAATGCTAACTTCAGACATTTGATAGTTTGGACAGTAAATATCACTCTCATTCTCAAAACCTTGTTCACTTGCATTAGTGCTGCATGCGTCAAAATCATAAGTAGTTTTAGCCATGAAAAAGGTGTCTTTATCATCTTCGTCAATTTTATCTTTAGACCCAATATTTTCATTTCGCAATAAATTGTCCATTTCTCCTAATCCTGGATCTAAGTTGTGAGGTGTGCTAGATCTATTGATGTCATCACTATTCATAGTACATTCTTCAGATATATCTTGAAGGGATTTGTCAACTGTGTCTTTGACCTCATGGCCTTTCGTTGGTTGGAGGTAATCAATATACTGGCCAAAACTTTCAGTATCAGTAATTTCATTTGTGGAACATAAGGCACTGTGTGTTTCTTGGAGTGATGTCATTTCTGAATGTGTATTTATTGTTTGATCAGAACATGTGTGTGGCATGGCTATTTCGGAAGCGGAGCTATATTCTAAACTACATTGTTGAGAAACAGTACGCATTTCTGGATGATCACTTGCATGGCTTTGCAAGCATTCTTCTGAAACGCTAGTTCTTTGTCCATTTAAAGTTTTTTGTGCATTCGCCTTGACTATTTGATGTTGTGGAACTTGTGTTTCTGGCACATTAGTGTAAATATTCATTATCTGCCCTCTATTTTTAGGGTCGTCAGTTTTATTCCACGACTTACGATCTGTTGAATAACTTTTCAAGTTATCTTTTGCCTCGTCTTCTAATAAATTTGGATTTAAAACGTTTCTTGTTTCTTTAATTCCATTATTCGATCTTTCTACATGTTGATTAGTGTTATTCACTTTTGTCCCTGCATTTATAAAACTGGCAACACCACTATAGGCTTCTTTAGAAGGCAGAGGTAAAGAAACATGAGAATCATCATCACAATCTCGTCTTAAAGGTAATTCTAAGCAATTACGTTTCATATTCTGTCGTTGCTTTTTGAAGAACTTTTTAGCAACATTCATTTGGTTAGGGTTGTAGAATATCTCAGGTCCAACGGAACCATTTTCGGGATAAGTCATCATAGAGTTATTTGATCTGTACTGTTGTCTGTGTAACACAACTAAATTAATATTTGGAGTCTTCCCATTAGTATTTTTCAGGTCTTTTTGTAATGTTTGTCCATTTAATTCTGCACCAGCTTTATAAGTACCACTATTGTTAGTTTTAGAATTTGTTCTATTTGAGCTTCTGCTCCCAGACCTAGATCTATTATCATTAGGTATTGAAATGGTTTGCGTCGGCGGATTCGCCTGGTTACCGGGTATATTCGTTTGATTTGCATCGAAAACACTTCTATTTCTACAAAACTGTTTACTTGATTGCAAATAGCAATGCATTAGGGACCACTGTCCTCTTACATCACTTCTAGCAATACCGTAGAAGAACAGAATAAAAGTGCCTAATACTGTGGCACAAACAGCGTAAATTATGCTACATATATCTTCTTGATAAGGCAAATAAGCTGGTAAAGGTCTATATACAGCTATGGCACCACAAGTCCACACAGACATGTAAAGGCACAAAACTATAACTTGGGCTCTTAACTGTATAATTGGTGTGTGTTCAACGTCTTCTACTTCAGAATCAACACCAGACTTTATACTCCGCCTCTCAGCACCTTCATTGGCCTGATTCGGCTCCCACATTTCTAAATCAACATTTTCAGTGGCCTGAGTCCCTTCAGATAATTGCACATTCATATTCCTTATTGTACATCGAATCAACAGATACAAAACCAACAAAAACATCAACAATATGCCCCCCGGTATGAAAAGTGAACTCAAAGCCGGTGCAGTGCTCAAAAAACATTGAGAGTATCCGGCATAGTCTTTCAAATTCACAGCACCAGAAATTCCACATACAATCAGCGCTATACCCCAACCAACCAAATACAATCCCAATATCGGCTTCTGAATTGGGACATCAGGTGGTATATCATCCTCTGGTGTCCTAACAGGGTTATGAGTCTTCGTCGCCCATTTATACATACAATTTGCTGACACACACATCCATAATAAACAAGAGAGAGATAGATAATGTATCAAAAGACCTAAGATCTGACACAGCTTGACATCCTCCGTCTGATAGATGCCTAAGGTGTATAAGAAGCAGAGCAACCCAATCGCTATCCACGTGTTAATAAGTGCGTGTTTCGCTTTTTTCGCCATTTGTATAGCCGAATAGCACATTATGTATGTAAGAGTGGTGCAACTTACACATCCGATGAGGATCAGACTTCCTACGTAGACGGCGGGATGGGATACTTTGAATCTGGCTCCGTCCGTCCTCGCCCCATATATCCCGGTCTCAACGTTTTGTAATACACCAACGTAGGCAAGCTTAGTGCAGCTTATTATTATCATTTCAGATACCACGTGTGATACTTTACAATCTGGAATAAGAATGAATTTGTTATGTACTACGGGAATTTTAATTTTCATAAAATACACCCAAGAATATGTACGTCGAATGTGGTTTTGCTTGTTTCTCGTGAAATTTCAATAAATTTAAGGCGTAAAATATATTGTCAGCGACTTGCAACTGTTTAAGTAATCGTTCCTAAAACGTGTTTAAATTTCAAAAATATATGGATTTAGACAGTAAACAAGCACACAGTAGTTATCACAGATATTGTAGGTGCGTCACTGCCTGTAGTCGGGCTGTAAGACGTCGTTTGTTTACCGGCTACCTTACCCTACGGAACGGAACATTACAATGTCATTAAGGCAGCAATCTACTACGAGTCATGTTGGAAGTGACCCAGTTAACCCATGCTCGCCTCCTACGAGCCGCCTCGTAGGAGAGAAGATGGTCTATTCTACTCTGGGGATTCGGACCTACAAGGTTACACAGGC
>DVZL01000646.1:0-21753 GCA_018236625.1 Lasaia peninsularis
CCCCGAATCTAAGAGAGGGAGGACAAACTGGGATATCCGCCCCGAGTGAAAGGTTCATGGGGTCTTAGCAATTCATAGCAGTAGTGTAAAATCGGCCAAAATTTTAATATACATAATAAAGTAAATATCTGAAGAGGTTACGTTCGCGAATCCAACTTGTACCGATTTTTAATAAATATTGTAATATTTCGATCGTAAGTTATTGTTAATTCATTCATTAATCTTAATTCAGTTTTTGGTTTGGCAACAACGTGTTCTGCTGCTTGTTTTTAGTCGCATGGTCCTATTTTTTATCTTCAATGTACAGAATTCACTCTTCTACAGTTTTTCATTATACATATAGGCACAGCTGCTAATCCATCATAAAATTGGTGGTAGATTAAATAGAATAAGTAACATGTTTTTAAAGTTTTTTTTTTGCTTTTTGATATTTTTTTTAAACACTTTAAGTGACAAATCCGCACTTTATTCACGTAGCGTAAGCATAAGCAAAATGGTTCGTTATTGCATGGCTTATTTCAAATTCAGACTACTTTTTTTATGATATAAGACAGCGAACAAGCACATAGGTCTTTTGGAAGTAGAATTATCTCACATCTTCCTGCCACCATAATGAAATTGTTGTGTTCCGGTCTGGAGGGTAAGATGGTAAGTCTTGTACATAAGGTCTAACAGTGTACATAAGGTCAGTGACGAACCTGCAACATCAATAGTGTCTATAGGCATCGGTTGTTTCTTACATCAGGGGACCCTTGTGCTTGTTAGCTGTCTTATTTAAAAAAAACAATTTCCGGGTTAATCACAAATTCGTTTTTCGGGTCAGTCACTGTACTTGTGTACTTTAAACTAATGTCTTAAATCATAAATAAAAAACTTATTTATAATATAAAAAATATACCTTAACATAATATAACCCTATAATACTATTTATTATTCCGAAACAAATTATTTTTTCGGCGTCCCAAAAGATATTCCCTAAAGGGAGAAGAAACAATCCATACCCATTATATTATTCCAAATTGGTAATAATATCTATCACTCCATATTTTCCAGTGAGGTAATATAATCCGAGTACATTATACATTATTCTGTAAGTATGACACATTCGGGAATACCGAGCCTGAGTGCGACAAGACAGAGATAGTAGTGCTGAATTATTTAGGCAGTCCGAGCTCTGGTTGCTATAGGGAGCGGCCAATATTTGTCTACATAAACCGCTTAAGACTTAAGTTTGAGCTAAGAAAATTATTAAAATTATTCAGGGCTTTTAAAAACTTTATATTAAAGCTGAAATAAATTTCTCTCTAATTGATCGTATAATTTAATATTTTAATCGCGTCTGTGGTGGGGTGTAGCTGATATCCGTCTTCGAATTCGACATCCCTAGTTCGATTCTAGGCTAGGAAAACTTGTTTTAATTTATTTATCAGTTTATCTAAAAACATATTATGCCAGATATAAGATTTTGCCACCAGCCACATCCATTAGAAGAGCAATACACTTCTGCTTGAGTTTACAGACGTTAACGTGATGTACCTTTAACTTTTAAATTGGAGAATAACCAATTTTAAAAAAGGGTAAAAATGGAAACTCCATTACTAAGACTCCGCTGTCCGTCAGTCACCAATCTGTATCTCATGAACTGTGGTATATACAGTTCATGAGAGTGCTCCCGTACAATAAACGCGATTTTTGCCATTTTTAAAGATGATGGAAAGGAACCCTTCGTGCGCGTGTCTGACTCGCACTTGACACATTTTTTTATATGCCTCTGTCGCGATAAAAATATTTACCTTCAGCACATCTGAAAAAAAATGATAAAAAAGTGTATAATAACTTTTTATGTCAGAGAATTAGATAACAATGTACAGTGTGATCTGGTTTGTGAATGACATTCTCTAACATTTTATGTGAGCGTTAAGTTTTAGTATACCTGTATAAAAGGTAAAAGCCACAATGAGAGACTCATTACGAAATACCCTACAGTAATGTGGAACATTTGTCCCTTGGCTATAGTTTTTTCACTAGCGACATCTCTGTCCAATTATGGTGAGGTTAGAAGGGTAAAATGATTTTATTTTATTTTTTGAGAAAAGATTGATTTTCGATTACTAAAATAAACTTCACCTTAGACAGTAATAATGCGTTGCCAATCTGAAGCTGCAACGTTAAGTTTCCTGTTTTTACCAACTACCCTACAAACCGGAACACGACTATGAAAATATATAAAACTAAAAAAGATACTATAACATTTTTTATCAACTTATGCAATTATTATATTTATGCAATATATTTGTTTCTTTGATATTAATTCAGGGTTTTTCATATTAATTCAATTTTTTTAATTATTTTTTATCACCTCTGTGGTGTAACGGTACAGGTGTCGCCTCTTAAGACCGTTAGCCACGTGGGGTCCCGGGTTCAGTTCCCAGGTCGGGCAACTTTGGGATTGGCATGTGCCCGAAGTGGCGATAGGCTTACCACCTATCACATCAGGGCCCTAGTACCTTGGCTAATCGTGGGTGTGTTCTTGTATATCTACTGGACTTACGACTCGTGGATATACTAGCTCACCTCTGCCTACCTCTTCGGGGATAATAGGCGTGAAGGTACTCTTATGGTTATATTTTACATGATACATTTTTTTCGGAGGGAAATATTGAAAATGTCAATTGTACCTATCCTTGTTTTATATGGAACGGGGGGCAAACATAAGTGGTTTAACTGGTAAAAAATAATTTCTTCCGCCAAGAAAAACATATTTTGATATTAATCAATAGATAAGGAACGATGTCTCTGCCCCCTTAACAATATTCTCTGTGCTCTTAACTGTATTAAATGCAATTAACAGTACAAGCTAAATATTTGACACTGACAAGAGTTACCATTTTAAAAATGTTAGTAAGTATTACAAAAAAATGGCACCCTAACAAAAACGCCAATATCCAGGTCCCTGGATGCTAAAAGTAGCTAATATCTGGAAATTACACTCATTACAACGACCTGTCTGCTGTGAAGTATTGCCATCTCTTTCTAATTTGTAAAACGTCAAAACAAACCGGCATTGTGAGATGTTAAATATTGCGAAAATGTCCTTATTACGAATATAATGTCCAGATGGTAACTTTTGCCTCATGATAGTATTTATTCCCTCTCTTTTACTCGTAAGAATATTAATTTACCAGGGTAGGATATTTAGTATAGAAATTATAGACATATATTAGTATAGATAATAGTAATAGAAATAAAAACGTTAACAATCATATAAACAATGCTGGCAACCTCTCGGCCATCATAAAACTCCCGCGCAGCTTTTCCGCAATGTGATTAACGACTTGGATCTGTGTCAACGGGATTCTTGGTTCTGTTATCATTTGCTTTGTACATTTTTTATTTTTGTACTACTAATTTAATGACGGTTTTTTTAGAAAATATTTAGCAGACGCGTTTTAATTAGGCACTTGGCAGTGTTTTAATCCTGCAAAATTTTAGTCATTCAAAAGAATTGGTAAATTTTATGGAAAATAATTTAAAATAACGGCACATTTTAAATTAATTTGAGGCTGAGTTCCTCAAATTTCATATTCCATATAATACATATGTATATAGACATATGCATACATATATTTTAACTAGCTTTCTGCCCGCGGCTTCGCCCGTGAGAATTATTTTAATAACACGGACAACTTTCAAAGGGCTTTTTTCCGGCTTATAATAATTATTGCGTAAAAACATACCCTCTTTTAACGTAGTCGGTTAAAAAGTAGCCTATGTCCTTCCCCAAAGTCAACTCTATCTCTCTACTAAATTTCATCGAAATCGGTTCAGTGGTTTAGGCGTGAAAGCGTAACATACAGATAGACAGACAGAGTTACTTTCGCATTTATAATATTAGTACGGATGACATGTGTTTAATGCTTTTAAATTTTTTGAATATAATATATTTAAAATATTAAACAATTGTTTCAATTATTTACTGCTTATTTTTTTATTCCTTTTTTCGTAATATATTTTTTTTAAAAACAACTCGGATTTCAATATCGTCGTCTTTTAAGTAACATCCACTTAATGTTTGGTATAAATAAAAAATACACTCTATCGTAACCATAAAAATTTGTTTATCTAGTACAAACGAAGAAGTAGGGGGGACTCTGTGAACCTGACTCATGACTGCCCTTATGCTTTTTTTTGTAAAAGTCCCGTATTTTTCTCATTATGATTAACGACTTGGACCGCTATCAATGAGATTCTTGAGATAGAGACGATGATGTTTTTTTCTATTTACAGAACACTTTATCCGATATATTTTTAGGTGTCTGTGATGTAAATGATTTAGTCACTGTTACTTCTTATGTCTCTTCTTGTTTTATAACTTGATATTGTTACGCCTACATCGCTGAAAGGATAGTCGGAGGACTCTCAGAGTACCTACATACGCACGTACGGTTAGCTAACGATATTAGGTCTCACGATGTGACTTGTGGCAAGTCCGTCGCGATATCGGACATAAATCGAATCTCAGGCAATATGTTTTCTAGATAAATTGAGTAACTTATGAGAACAAGTCGCCCTACTCGGGAATCGAATCCAGGTACGTCAAACGTCAAACAGGTACGACGTATGAGGTCCGTCAAAGTTGGACACCGAATTAATGACGTAGTAGTTACTGAAAGCAAAAGACTTTCAAATTCTACAAGGAGTTTCAAATATTGACGTATTTTAATAAAACCAGCCATGTGCGAGTCGGACTCGCTCACAAAGGGTTCCGTATCTATTGTCTATAAAATGGCAAATATAAGCACGTTTATTTCTAAAACTTGAAAAAAATTTATTTCATAAGAAGCCATAAAAACATTTTAATGGCTTCTTATGAAATAAATATATGTATAACTAAATATTTTGAATATATCGAGCAACGACACCTTTTCTTTGTTGCTAACCTAAATGCATATCAACACCTAATGGTCGGGTCGGGTCGTTCATTGTATGGGAGCCGCTTAAAACTACTTTACTTTATTCTATATTTTAATATTTGTTATTATAGCGACAAAAGTAATCATCATTTGTGAAAAATCCAACTGTCTATCAAATTTGATGAGATATAGCCAGACATACAGGCGTGTCTTAGTAATAGAATACCGTTTTACCCTTTAGACACTATACCCTAAAAAAGCAAAAAAGAAACTTAACTTTTAAGTATGTCCACAGGGTTGTAATAATAAAAAATCGCAAATCCACTTTCGGAACTCTTTGTTGGTATCCGGGGACACCTAGGTCTATATTCCATCAAATAGCTCGCGTGTTATCCGAGGGCGATGTCAAGAGTCTCCGAAACCGGCGTGTATGTGTGAAGAGAATAATTAATGTGGAGGAAGCTCGGCAGGTGTGGAGGGATCGCGACTCTTAGCACACCGTAACAGCGTGAAGATATGTAATACCTTCATGTCCAAATGTAAAATATTCTGACGATGTACAAATTCGATTCCCTCGCAAATTTGCCGCATGAAGACTGTGCAAGCTCGTTCAGTTAGTACGAAGTCCTCGTCAATAACCCGTTCGAACAGCTCTCCTCCAGTTATCCTGAAATAAAAAAAATGTTTCATTATTTTAAGATACTTACTACATATTAATGTGTAAAAAAGGTATACTATGATTAACTATAAAACAATAACCAATTTTGAAACTATTCGTAATTCTGCGGTTGAAATTAAAAGTTATGAAGGATAGTAGGCACCTATTACTAATTATTAAGATAGGTGGACAGATTATAATAACGTAGGTATTAAAGGTAAAAAAAATCTAGCCGAAATACCTATTGGAACAAAAAATATTCTTTTTATACTGTAAGATCTTAGATATGTCAGAAGAAAATAAAATGTAGAGTCATTTATGATTTAATTTAAATCCAAATAAAAGTACACTGGACAAAGTAAAGATACTCGTACTTAGGATACGTGGGATTTAAGAACTGGATAATTTGGGGAAGATTTAAGAATTAATAAAAACAAAAAAGGGATTATCGATATTGATTCATGTAATGGAAAGCCAAAAAATAAAATAAAAAATATTCAGTCGAAATGAATCTCTTTGGAATTTAATTAAAAAAAGTAAGCTCAAAACTAGGTAAAAAAAATCGAATGCAATTCGTTGAATAGATCCGTCTAATAATAAGTGTTTATTTTGATCGAAATGAACACTACATTCTTCGCAAAGTAAAAGTTGCAATTGAACCAAATATAAAGCCTTGACCTCTTTTGTAGATCGCTAAAGGCAAAGGAATAATATTCTGGCGGCCCCGCTCTTAATTTTCGTATTTGTCATGAGTAATGACATCATTAGACACAGTTTGGCATTTTGAAAGTTGAGAGACTGTCCATTAATTACTAAGATAACATTTTTGATCTTAAAATAGTCGCGAAATAAATAATAATGAAATCAAACAATTAAATGGAATAATTTTTTTTGGACAAATTACTACATATATACTACTATTGTTGTACGTTCTATGCATAGAGGAATTTTCAATATACGCGGAAAAGTGGGACGGATAGGAAGAGAAATAAGATCGCGAAGGTGTCTTTAGCTTCATGGCGGTATACTTTTTAACCGAAGGACTGTTGGAAGCCAGGTTTCCCTGCTATATCTATATTTCTGTTCACCGTTTGACATTTATAGGTGACGTATATTTTTTCTTTGCTTTCTGATTACAAAAAAAACTTGTTAGACGTGTGGTTCAATACGTGCGGAGGATAAAAATTTTATTTTAAAATAAGTTATAATATTCTGATAACGATCTTTTATATGATGATAATACCAGGGATCAATGACATAAGTTTTTTAAACCGCGAAATAGGTACAAATATAAAAATAAAGTTGTCAACTTTTCGAAAAAGATAAACAATAAAAATTAGTTATAATATAATTAAAAAAGGTAGTAAATTTTAAATGGCAATACATTGTGTAATGTAGATGTAATTTATAATTTTTACAATACTAATTAATTGTCATATAATATGCTAATATAGTAGATAGCAATGTGGGATAGTCATTTGTTTCTAACATATTTGACACGCCGTTCGACCAGTTTTTAAATAAATTCATATTACGAGACTTTAATATGATAATAGTATGTAATAATAATTAAAATAATTAAATAAATGTTTAGTAATTAATATTTTCTACAAATATGGCAATGCGTGGGGACACTCGTGTGTAATATTAATAATATTTATAAAAATAGCCTTTTAAAGTATTAACTCTCTACTTTCACTATTATTGATGGGTTTAGATAACGATTTATTTGAAAGTGGTTTCTCTTCGATAAGTTTAGTGGTTGTCACTTTTTTATACGGCAAGTCATTAGCTTTAAATTATTTTGTTAGGTGACGCGTGCCTAACTTCTGTCCCGCTTACTCCACTAAGTTAGATTAAATATCTATCTCACTTTTTATAATAAAATATTATGTAGCAATATATAGTATATAAAGCTTAAAAAAAATCATAATCGCTGTTGCGATTATTTTTGTTTCAATTTATTATGGTCCTAACAATTGCGTTCGTTGTAATCGTCTTTGATATCGATGCGCGATGTTTTGAGTTCGACTCTGAGTAGGGTAAGTTGTTCTTTGAGTTTTTTTAGTTAATCTTAAAGACATAAAGTTGTCTGTCTGACGGTGATTGCAACCTTGACAGGTTGCATTATAGGACCTAATATCGTTGCCTAAACGAGCGTGCGTAAGTGTATACATCTGCCTCACTCTTCGGGGATATGGGCGTAATGGTCGGTTGTTAGACCTTTTGTGCAAGTCTACCGGCTATCCTACCCTTCGGACCGGAACACGAAAGTATCATTATAGCGGCAGGAATAGGTAAGGCGGTGGATCCCTACCCGGACGAGTTGCTGCGCAGCACTCTACCAGTGGTTATGTTGGTAGTAACCCAGTTGACTTATGCTCGCCTCTTACGAGCTGCCTGGTAAGGAGGCAGTTGGTCTATTCTACACAGAGGACCCGGACCAACACGGGGATTTTTTTGTCTATAACAGCAAAAAATCACGTTATTTTATGGGAGCAACCTTTATATATTTATTTTATTCTGTTTTTAGTATTTGTTGCTATAGTGAACATTTCAACTGCCTATTTATCACGGTTCATGAGATACAGCCTGGTGAAAGACTGATAGACGGATAGCAAAGTCTTTTGGAAAAAGGGTTTCCGTTTATTACCCTCTGGGTACGGAACCCTAAACGATTCAACATTCAAATAACCAATAGGCATTAACGGTACTATTTGACTGCCCAGTCATTCAGACCACTGAAGGAAATTTAATTTCGATCATTCACGTGTATTTGCGTTCTTCACAGGTATATTCGCCAAATATTTACACAGTTTAAAGCATTTTCCAGTATTGATTTAACTTGTTTAATATCTCTGAGACCTGATGTAGCTTTAATAATTCATAAATTTGTAAATGTATATCTTTATTTATAGCCAGATATTTTATGGTATTTAAAAATCAAATCACAATATTTTGAGGTCTTTTACCATCAAAATATCTGTATGTCTTCCTACTAATATTATGAATTTGTACGTATGGATGGATGTATGTATGTTTGTTACTCTTTCACGAAAAAACTACTTGACGGACTTGTATGAAACTTTACAGTAAGATAGATTATATATAAGAATAATACTTACGCTTCCTTTTAACCGACCATATTAAAAATCGATTGTGTCTCCCCAATAAGTATTATACCTAAGTCATAAATAATTATAGTTTTTGATAATTAAAGCGGGTGAAGCCGCGGGCGGAAAGCTAGTTTCCTATAAAATACACATTCAATATTTTGTCCTACTTTCATATTTTTTATATTATTATATATCTCTTTTATTATACAAGTTATTGAATAGGCTATAAAATTCTAACACGTTAATCATTCAAGAGAGATGAAAATAAACACGACAGTCGCAAAATAAACTGAGCTCTCCCACGATAGCTACGTCACTATCCCACTCTTGACTGTGCGTTCTTTGGGGTGTGACGTCAGAGATCCATCAGCGGCTGTGTACATTATTTTAATTTAATCACATGCATTTTATATTTGCGTTACGCTCTGTATTTTCACAGAATGTTTTCCAACTTATTCAAAATGTGTTATAATTTAAAATCTTGAATTTACGTTCTCTTCATGAATTTATTATGAACTCTATAAACAGAAATCTTTACGAGCATGTTATTGGGGTAGGTTATTGGTCTCAAATTAGTAATACAAACACTTGGGACTACCTAAAATACCTGTGTATAAAAGTACCCAAGATACAGGTTTACCTAGTGTCGGTGCTATGACTAATCATTAAAAGTGTAAAAAAAAAGATTGCCTAAATTAAGCATTTTATTAGTAGTCGAATAATTATTAGTAGTAGGTGTTTTTTCTTTGGTGAACAATAAAGAGTTATTATTATTAAGTATAAAAAACATTAATGTTACCATGATAAATAACGGCATTTTTTGGAGAACCTAACAAAGAACTGTCTCGCGATATTTAACATCTGTCTCATTCTCGTAGGGCCGGCTACCTGACCCAAGTACAGTTTGTTATAACTTTGTCAACTCCACAAAAGTTGTAGAAAGAAAAATTGGCTGGTATAGGATGAGGGTAGCAATAGTACGTATTTGGGATTGGTCTTTGTTAAGAGTGTAATATCTAGAAAGTAAATATACTTCTTGACTTTTACTAACTGGCAAGGTCAAACCATTAATTGCTCGAGATAGTCCTTGTTGACACGCAGAATAGATAAGTAGATATAATAGTGCTTTAAGAGGTCACGGGAAGGTCCTAAATCGTATTAAAAAAATCGGAAAGATGATTGTCACACCTATATTTCCGAAGGGGTAGGCAGAGGTACATAATTATTCACCCACGATTAGCCGTGTATTTGGTATCGTTAACTTAATATAATATATACTTAATGTTCGTCATTCGACCAAAGTTCGTCATCATACATAGTATAAGACTAAGTCGCCTCCCACTAGCTGTCTCTATGTATGTTTAAATATTGAAAATTAAGAGATTTAAGGGGAAGATTAATATGTACCCGTGCGAAGCTGGAGCGGGTCGCTAGTCATAAATATGTAAGACATTTAGTAAAATTGAAGGATAATTTTAATCTCTTTTTATTTTAACACAAGTTTTTATTAAAAAGCATCTTCACTTCAAGTAGGGAGATGTGTGCTAGTAGGTATATCCACGACTTGTAAGTCCAGTAGATATACTAGAACATCCACGATTAGCCAAGGCACGAGGGTCTATAATGTGATAGGTATTACCTAAGTTTTTATTATTAATTAAATGTGCATGAGTAAAACGCATAATACTCCAGTAGGTACTTTTTTTAAATTTAATGTACATAATATTATTTTTAAGACTGTATTAAACTTTCTACAACTTACTTTTATTCAAACTTTCGTTCTGCCAAATTATATATTCCAATGTTACGTTAAACGAAAAAAAAACACGCCCATTTCCTTTACTCAATTTTAGTCATATTTTTGTATAATTCTAAATATAAAATTTTGACTTTTATGTTCTGAATATAATATTCAAGTCGGTAATTTTTTTAACATGTTTGTTTTTATTACTATTTAAACTATTAGTATCGTGAAGGAAGGTACCATGGGTGTTCTACAATTTGACAACCAATATTGTTCTAGACTCTTTTCGTTCAATGGATGTAAAAAGTATTTTCTTCAATCAATTAAGACATATTTTGGTAGCCCTGTGATAGTCTACACTACAATTATTGGCGGCAAGATGGCGACGCGCCAAATATGCGCGCGCGCCGTAATATCTGACGCGTCTTGACGCCACTGCTGCTTTTATAAATTATGCCTAGTATACATCCACAGTCCATATTATCTAGTCTAATAACTACAACTTTTAGGTATTTATTGCTTACGCAAGATTAACTGTGGATTAAGTGTAAGTATTAAAACATTTTTAGAAACATAGGTGAACGGTAGCCAAATTAATAATTGTAGTTTTATTAGTGAGTGACTCATTGGTGCTGATCGCCATACTAGTAAAAAAAATAGAGTCACAAGTCGGGCTAACCAGTACATAAAAACGCGGGATTCCAATGATAAATAACAGATAAAGTAGAGGGCCGAAAGACTCAAAAGAGTTCCCCTGCTAGATAGGCTAGCTACACAATTATAGATAATATATTTTAGTCTCTTAACTGTCTATACACTAATAGGCGGTAGATGGCGGACATGTCTAATATGAGGACGCTTTTTGCCTAGAATGCATTCACAATCCTCTTTAACTGACTCATAATTTACTAGAAAGATAAAATCAAGTACCATTACACTATAGGTACATAGCAAAGGAATAATATCAACGTCCTTATGTTTAATATAAGTATTACATATTCATTATTTCAATTGGCATATACAAATATATGTTTGCGCCCCAACCTATATCGATCTTCTCATCCGGTAACACTCATCATGCAAACAAATGTAATATTGCTTACAAGATGTCTGGTAAAATAAATTAATAGCAAAAAATTAATCTGCTTATACATTAAAAAAATAAGCAAAATTCTCTTTATGCAATGGCGTCGAAGTGTCGCGAGTTTTGTGTACTTGCCTTATAATAATGAGCAGACATCGTCAAGTAAGGAAGCACTTGGGATGATATTGGATCATGGTGATTAATTAGTATGTAAACAGGGATGCGCTGGTCTGTAACCGATTCATTACTGTCAGACACAAGGACACAAACATTTAATTAGAAAAAGAACGATCACGAAAACGCTCGCGTTTTTATAATCGAATGTGACTTCAGTCGTAAAAGAAAAAAATCAAGATACAAGAGAAATCTCAAAGGTCTTTTTTAGTTTTACCATGTTTTACAATATATTTAGAGTATGCGCTGCCTGGCATATAAGTGTTTGTTTGTATTGAGCTACTTTTAGTTGAAATAAAATGGCTCTGTGTAAAAATTAACTCTCTTGTCAAAGCAGTCGGCTCTCCTGACGGTATAAAACTATCATGGCCTAGAGACATCATCAATATATACTACCTACTGGTGCGTCGCTATCTCGTATCCGAGATCTTAGTCCACACTTGCAAGTAGTAGTAACAAGGGTAGCCAGTAGACCCTACCGGCATCCTGCCTCCAGCACGAAACATCATAATGGTAACTACTCAATAATTACAGTAATAGGAAGGCGGTGGTATCAATCTAGGCAAGCTG
This sequence comes from Lasaia peninsularis, assembly GCA_018236625.1. Taxonomy (NCBI): domain Eukaryota; kingdom Metazoa; phylum Arthropoda; class Insecta; order Lepidoptera; family Riodinidae; genus Lasaia; species Lasaia peninsularis. The sequence continues at coordinate 12,260 of DVZL01000646.1, forward strand.
CTGCACTCAGTCATCCATTAAAATGATATCAGTCAACAAACTCAATGGAATTTAGATATGCCAGTGGTATTAAAACATGACTTTAGACGCCGTGTTAACCTTCTAGATAAAAGTGAAAATATCTAAAATTAATTATCTTAAGGCGTATCGCACCTGTCGTTCTCATATCGTTCTGTCAACGGCCGACCTAATTACTACACCTGTGTTATTCACGCTTCATCTATTTATATTGTGTTGTCTATGGTACACCATAGACAATGATTTGTTTTATAAACCACTGTTTGCATGCTGTTCCGACTAATGTGACGTTATTGACGATTCTTACAGAATACCTTTACCTTCATGACTACTTTGATGGAAAATTATGCATAGCAGTTTCTTTGTGTTTTCTGTTGAACATTATTTAATTCTAGCGTGTTGAAAGTTTCGACGATAATAATTAACTTCTCGTAACTTTTATAAGCTAATTATAATCATCAAAAGTTAAAAAAAATCAGAGTTTACCTACTTTTCAAAACACAATTATTCACAGACAGAAAATAAAATTTTAAATATTTTTGTAGATTTAACTAGTTTGCGTACTTTTCTATACTTTTTAATTACATAGCTTAGGTACGTGTAAAGTAATACACATAATATATTTTCACGTGCATTTTAGGTTTTTAACATAGGTTGGAATCACTAAAATAATTGATTTCAAGTTTTTCTGTGGGATTATTGGGCCATGCTTAAAATTAAGGCCATTTCTGAATAAAAAACTTGTTTAGGTTTATATTCGGACCACTCATAATGAATAACTAGTTTTGTCAATGTTGTTAATATTTATAAAACTAAGCCACATTTTGTATAATTTCTACTAATTATAAATTAAAAATGGCTGATCAGATTTAAATGACGTCTGGTTTTAGGTGTGTCAGCCCAACTAAATATACAACATACCATATAATAAACTAAATGGGTACGAATAAGATAGGTAAAAATAAGAATCATCGACTTAATCTTATCCTGTTTCTATATTAGATGATATCAGGGTCGGCTACCTAATCTAGGGGGGATTTGACAAGGCAGATTGTCAGTCAAACTCAAATGGGAAACTCAACCTAGATTAGCTCGAATTAGAATACGTATCCGATACGAAACATCCTCATGATGTCCTTCACTCTAAGAGTACTGAGGAAATGTACTTCAGTTATAAAAAACTCATTGATACATGGCAATGTTCGAAAATGGAAGAAGCGTTAACCACTAGCCCACTGGGGCTCCAACATAGAATTCTTGTGTAGAATAGACCAACTGCCTTCCTACTAGGCGGCTCGTAAGAGGCGAGCATAGGTTAACTGGGCCACTTACAACATGACCACTGGTGGTAGAGTGTTGTGTACCGCCTTGCCTATTCCTACCGCCTTAATGACATCGTCATGTTCCGGTCCGGAGGGTAGGGTAGCCGGTAGACATGCACATAAGGTCTAACAGTCTGACCACAGGGTAGCGGCGTACCTACAATATCTATGGTGTCTATAGGCCACGGTTGTCTCTTATCATCAGAAGACCCGGAGGAGGAAATAATTTGTACGGGACCAATTAACAAAAGAAAAAAACTATTGCCCAAGCATGTCAAAGTTTTTCTGTCGACCATAAACAAGTCACTTTAGTATAAACGTTATAGAATACAAAACACGTAAAGCATCCGCCAGCACGTGATGTTTCGCATTTCCAAGGGAAATGTACCGATACCATCTATAGCCCCGCTGCATTTGGCATGACAGTCATGTCCTCGCTTCCACGAAGCCTTTGGCATTACGAGTCATGTCGGTACACCTGCGCATCTCCACATTTTTGTGATTATACTGACATACCTACCTACTTTTCACTAAGATGTGCTGATATCTATGCCTCTATTTTTTTTTTGTTCGCGGACAGTCCATCACACTTAGATTTATAACATTGTGCTTCCTATCTGTCATGTTGTGTCTGCAACATCTACAGAGGTACATTTTATTTTATGCTATTATCTGTGATATAAGAAACGTAGCTGTAATGAAATTTAATTAATTTGTGATTATTTCTCAAAATATTAAAATATAATAAATTGTTTTTAAATATTATTATTAAAGTTTTGGAAAAGCGAGGTATTCTGATACAGGTATTTATGTTTTGCCTAAAATAATAATTATTTATTTATTTCACTACTAGGTCCCATTCATAAATCATCAATACTAATATGTAATTAAAATTGACAAATAGATATAATGTTATGGATAAATTCAATTAAAATTAATAAAATAAAGATAAAAGTAATTGTCATAATATGTAATTGTACCTAATTAAGATGTGTAGACAACTAAAGATTATATATTATTATTATTGTAATGGTAGCGTAGTAACAAATACTTATTACGTTCGCGTTAAGACTGCAGTGTGTCATCAGGGTAAGGGTATATTATTGATATTAGATCACAACCATTTCATTTGAAAGAATAACATTGATAGATCACTGAACTTTTAATTATAGGTGATTTGATTGGTTAATGGGCTAGCGGATCGAACCTACCTACTATAAAAATAATTTTAGATAGAACCTGAACAAAATTTGCTAATCCTATTTTTATGAAATTCCTTGAAGTTCGAGGATGGTTCTTACGGTTAGAACATTTAAAAAAAAGTCTCAAAAGACTAAAAATAAACTTTTATATTTTCATACAAAAAATTCGTAAAAATACTTAAAAATTACAATATGAACTTTAATACTATCGTAGTGGAGGGGTTCAGAGAAGGCAAAACAATTGAGTAACGTGCTCTTATTTGTGGGAACATGACAAGTCATTAATATTTACGCAAGAATTAGGCGATACGAAGTTGTCATAATATATATTAAAAAACTCTGAAATATAAAGAATGTATTTTACAAATAAGAAGCATCTATTTCGAATATTCGGAGTAATAGCTTAACTTACATACAAAAAAACACACAAACGAATTAAAAGCCTGCTCCTTTTTAAAGTCGGTTAAAATCTAACCAATTGTCCCGAAAGTGACATTTAATTTTTGAGGAAGATTATATCGAAGCAGCGCACTGAATAAGGTTTAGATTTTAATTGATCCTATAACTATAATATATACATTATCAAAATTGGTTCAGTAGATTTATAGCTTCGGCAAACTGACAAACAAAAAATAATTCCAAAGTATGGTTTTTACTAAACCCACTAATATTTTCTTAAACATTCAACTTCCAGACATAAATACCTATACACAAGTCATTAACACAAATTACTTTTTTCTTTTGAAGAATATCCCCATTCATGCCTCCAATACGTAAGCACCTTAGAAAAATATTATCTCATTTGTAAACAGTGAGAACGCAAATCGGAAAACTCCATTCCTTTCCACGTCAATAGATAGCCAAACATCAAAACTGCGTACGCGTCCAAGCTGATTCATAGTTCAAGAACGCGATTGGACGATTTGAATGAACGGACAGAATTAGAATGCACAAAATAAGTGTAATTGCGATGCGTTGGCGCTAGTGAGTAAGGAACAGAACACCCACATACACAATGATCACTACCACATATAATTCACATGACAATGCCACTATATTAATTATTGAATTGTATCCTTGAATCTGTAAATAGAGGTTGCAATTTGAATTTATACTTGTTTACGTTTGTCAGTAAGCCAGCGCATATGTTGCGAAGTTAAGCACAGAAGTTCTCAAACTTGGCGTCAAGACACCCTAGGCATATATCGCATATTGTAAAAGTTCTGAGATACTACGTTTGTACTATTCCTATAGTTACAGTCCTACCTTGCAGAAACGTTTCAATACATTTTGTTAATAAAGTCTGTTAATACAGAGTATCTAGATTTAGGTTCCAACTGTTAAGTAGACGTTTACGAGTAGTCAAAAATCCTGATTAAAAAGTCCTTTAATTTTATGACAATAAGGAAATAAAATAAATAAGGCAAATAAATTTTATTATCGTTTATAAAAGTAACATGCACGGAGTAGTGCAAGATTTGGCAGAACTAAAATATAAATGCTAAAATCTATTCAGAGAAAAACTTTAGGAAGCTAAAATGTATAAAAATATGACAATATGTATTAAAAAAAAATTTGAATAATCTTATGTTCCAATTCCTACCAATGAGAGTGACATAATTAATTCTAAAAAGAGAAGTAATATACCTAAATAAGATTGGGAATCCCAGTACAAGTGGATAAAGTTAGAGCTATCAGCGTTAATTAGAACCGCCATGTTAATATATCTATTCATATGTAGAGTCTGACTAATCAACATAGAAAGGAAATGAATACAGACAGAAAGTGTGGGTAGTTGATTTCATTCATTCTTTAACATACGCGAAAGTTAATGAACATGTTTGTATCTATCTAACTTAATTACGCCGAAAGAGTTGGACAGGAAGGAAGGGCTGGATTATTGTTTATGTGATAAAACAAACAACTAGCAGGTTACTATAGTTATATAGACGATTTTCTTGGCTTTCAGCCATCATAAATTTATTTCTATTGCAGTCCAACCAATATTTGTTCCGCAAATTGGAAAAAATAAATTTTCCGAAATAATCTTAGATCTCATGTAATTGACGAACATGTGATCTCAGGCTTTTTTATTGCACGAGGGGTGCATGTTAAGTTTATGCTCGACCGAGTCGGGAAGTGGTTTTTTTAGAGCAGCGGGAGAGAAGCAGCCACTTTTCGTCAAGAGGAGAGAAAATCTTTTTCTCCCCTCAAACTTTCAAATTGCGGTTTTTAGAAAATACTTTTTTTCAATAAAACTGCAAAAGCAACCTATACCTATTGCAAAATCTCAATCTTATTTAGTTGATGATTTTTTTATGGGATAAGACTGCGAACAAGCACACACAGCCTATATACACCATATAGATGTTCTAGGTGCGACGCTATCTCGTGGTCGGGCTGGTAGATCTGATATGCAAGTCTACCGGCATCAGTGCCGGGGCTGAATAATTATTTTGAACGATAATTAGTGTATATTAAAACAAATGCTCGTAATTTGGCTGCGGTTAGACTCGTGAATAGTTCTATGCTATATTGAAGAACGGAAATATTATGATGAATTCTTGGCGCATGATGCATCATTCATTTATATAAGACTGTATTTATTATTTCAGCCCTCTGCCACCCACCATTACCGGCTTAATGGAGACATTGGGCCGAATTGTAGAGACCTACTTGGCGGTTTGTGATAGAAGCGCTAATATGTAAATAGTGACTTCTAAGATCCTATATATATAGCCAGACAATTTGGTCCAACGTGTACTGCAGCCACCACAAGAGCCGGTTTCCTTTTTAAATATGTAGAGACATTTCTACGGCGGCGTTTGCTGAGAACTATATTAAAAGTTTTGTTTTCTGTTTATTTTTTATAGAGTTTACTTCCGTATTGCACTTTTTATAGAAAGGAATTTAGACAAATTTGCTATGACCTTGTCTTTTGTTAAGGTTTTAAGTTTTGTATAAAAGCAAAAAAAGACAGTGCATACAAATAGCCGTCATTGAAATTTGAAAAACTTAATAAAATTTAACCATGTACTTTTTATGTATTTGATTTTTTTTATGAAAAGTTTATTTCTTTAGTCGCTCTGGGTAAAAACTGACGACATTGTCAAATATCCTTGATAATAGCCAACTCCAGTATAATTTTATATGAAATAGGATAAGTTAAGGGCGAAGAAGAATTTTGTAAGAAAGCAAGAAAATCTTTTTTTTTAAACTATTTTTTAGCTAAGCTACCTTCGCTACGTTACTACTAGATTCTGCTTGTGGACTTTGTATACGTAAAATACAAATAAGTTTAAGCCCTTGCACTTCCTTTTGACTGTAAACTGTTGCCAAATTAGAGTTGCTGGGCTTATCACATTTAAAGAGACATAATTTTCTTATATATGTAATTCTAATTGTATTTTAATTACTTTAAGGTCGAGCGTAGTCGGTATCTGACTTTGAGGCATGAGGTCCTGGGTTCGATTTCCGAGTAGGGCAACTTGTTCTTATGAGTTTATGAGATTAACCGAAAAACACAACGTTGCCTAAGATGGAATTGGTCCCGATATTGCGACGGATTTGGCGTCTGTCACAACATGGGACATAATATTGTCGGCTAATTGTGGGTGCATATGTACTTCTGCCCACCCCTTATATGGGATATGGGGAGTGACGATATTTTTAATCATGAATGACTTAGTGGAAATAAACGACGATGATTCAGCAAAAACTGTTGCGGTTTTTTTGCCGGGCTTTAACACTTGCAAATCAAACCACATAATATTTTGAAACAAAAGTGAAATAGTCTTGTTTAACTGACTTATAATCTTATCTTTAAGCTGCATATCCTTGGAAACGCGGAGATCCGTCGTGAAAGAAAAACCCAACCAAAATTGGTTTATTTACTTGTTGAACAACTTGTCAATAATATAAATCCAATGAATATTTAAAGTTCAGATACAATTTTTTTAATAGAAAGCAAACGGGCAAGTGGGTCCTCTGGCACCAGGGACAACCTAGCAAAACCAGGATTTGATGGTAAATTAAAACATGATTAAAAACTTACATGTGGATATTGTCAGAGATATAGATCATCTATACAAATAAAAAATATTTGAGTGTCTGTATATAATATTAAAACAACTGCTTTTTTTACTAAGCTTTCAATTTTTATTGTTGAAGGTACTTGTACCAAAATAGTATTATTTAGAAATTTTGCCTCCCTGTCTGTTTATATCAGCTAATCTCTGAAACGCTGGATCGATTTAGACGAAACAATGGCAGACAGCTGATGTAATAAGGAGTATTCTACTTTTATTATAGAATTTGATTTTAGAAATGTATAAAATAAATTAATCAAATAAAAACGCGGAATATGTCGAAGGCATAGCAAGTTACAAATGTAAATCTGGGGATATGGGAACATATTATGTGAATCAATATGCAAATCATTTGTAGGTATCTAGATTCGCAAAACAAATTCTGATACGGACCTAAACATTTTTAAAAGAAATAAATAAATAAATAACATGAACATGATTTGAGACTTTACATGTTTAGACTACTCATGAAACTACAAACCATGTTTAGTCAATTACGTTTCATAATAATATTAATTCCGCTGCACGCTAACCAAACTTATTTTAAGTATGTGCTGTCTTTCTCCAATGAAATAAAAATGAAAGAGATAGAACCATTAGGGAGAACACAATTCTGAGGTGTAGATTAAGTTCGTAGAAATGTCACATACAAACTAATATGACATGAATTAAACTAACCTATATTAGTGGTAATTCTACTGCGCGCTAACTGAACTTATTTTAACGCAAGGAAAGAGACAAAAACATTTACAGCGGTCAGATTCGTTTTTTCGTGACTTTTCTACAGATGTTTAGCTTATATACCCTGGAACATGTCGAATATAATGGTACAAAATGTTTGCTTCACAAACATCACCATTGTCTGTAATGATTAATTATATAAAAATCCGTTCGTAATTCGCAAAAAGTAATGTAGATAAAGATGCAAATCTTTCTCCTGCCACGGATATCCGCGGATACGGATATGTATATTATCCAGCTCATCACTAGTTATTGTATAGCAGTTTGTATATGGAAATGCACTTACAGTTCCAGCACGACGCACATGTATTTTCCCCAGTCGTACGCATCATAGAGCTGTATCAGCCTTGGATGTCGGAGTCTCCTCATCACATCAACCTCCCTTTCCACATTCCGCCTCTCGTCTCTTCGGTTTACTGACACCAACTTCGCCGCTAGCTCCAAACCCGTGTTCTTTTCCCTGCAGAGGTATACTGTCCCGAATTTGCCCCTAGAAAATAAATAAAGTAATTAATATAAATTTCTTTATAGCGTATTTTAATTATTGTTCTGATTATTTAAATTTGTTATTGTGATTTAAGAGTAATTTTGCATGCAATAAAACCTTATTTTTATTAATACAGTATAGTCAGTTTAGAATAAATATTATTTTTAATTGAACATTACTGATTAAAAATGTAGTACATTAATATCATAGAGAGAAAAGATTTCAGGCTGTTTGTGATCGTTTTTAATTATTTTGATAGTTTCCATGGTCGAAGGGCTTGCAAGCTGACTTCCGATCCTCGAGGCTCGGGTTCGATTTTATTTTGATTCAGATTAGTAGGTATGTGTAATTGGTCCAGAGATGCTTATGTAGTTATTACACAATGAACGAGAATAAACCCGCAAGCAGTTGTTTAGTGTTCCCGCTGGAATCGCTTAAAATATAGGAAAACATACTCCATAACATTCTTCGAGGACTAATGTATTTGTTTGCAAAAATTTTAACGCAATAAAAATGCAAAAACCGACTTCAATTGCATTATAACGTGCCTGAACTGGATAAAATGGAATGAAATGGGAAGGATTTATTTGCCGAATATGTGTGTTTAAAAGTTGTTACAAAACAAAAGTTTTTGACTAAACCAGCATATTCTACCACAATACGAAATATTTTGACACCTAATTTATATTTATTTATTATATACTAATTATTACCTTATTATTTATAAACTTTTAATTCAATTAAATGGGACCACATACATGAAAAGCAAACAAATAAAAGAATCAACAAAATTGGCTCAAGCAGTCTACAGTTTTTAGTTAAATCAAAAAAATTTTTTAGTTACATCAAGTCAAATTAATAAATTCCTCCGTTTTTTCTTCCGTTGAAAATTCATAACTCTTCCAACGATTTCAGCGAGAATACAGATCATACTTACGTTCACATGTATAATATTAATAAAGATGGTTTAGAAATATGCAAAATTTGAATTTTTGAATCATGACGCTGATTCAAGAAAAAAAAATTCTCGAAAAAAATTCTTTTAATTAATTAAAATTGTCTTTGTGGGTTAGATTCCCGGGTATGCGAACTAGTTCTATGAGTTGTTTCAGTATAAAGTATATAATCTCATACCTACATAGTAGGTAATCGCCTGTGCGGTGCCTGCTTTTGGCACATGAGTTTCTGAGTTCGATTCTCAAGTAAGCAACTTGTTCTTATAAGTTTATCTGAAAAACATATAGTTGCCTGAAATTCGAGTATGGTGACGGATTTGCCATCATATAACTTGTCATCATGGAACCAAATATCTTCATATTATGTACTTTTCACTATTTGATGCATATTATTTTTATAACTTTTCCCCGTGTTGGCTCGGGTTTCGTTGTAGAATAGGCCAACTGCGTTCCACCCAGGCAGCTTGTAAGAGGCGAGCACAGGGTCTATTGTCACCGACACCGTGACATTGACAAGATGGTAAAGTTTTGCAACGACTCGCCCGGATTGGTGCCACCGCCTTACCTATTCCTGCCACCATAGCGTTAGTGCTCGCCGTTGTAGTGTTCTGGTTTGGAGGGTAGGGTAGCCGGTAAACTTTCTCACGCAAGAGGCTTACCATCCCAGCCTCAGGTTGGCA
>DVZL01000647.1:0-21730 GCA_018236625.1 Lasaia peninsularis
AACATCTTAGTATTAGAAAAAGTTGAACATATTAAATTCAAATAGTCGTCATCATACTTCAATCTGAATGTTAAGCTTTAAAGCTTGTTGTGAAGAAATAATATACTATTATCCTAACCCACAGTCAAAACATAACTCTTCAATAAACAGACACAGCATTAACATAGATTTTATATTAAATATTTTTTCCCTGAGTAATTTTCCTAAATTTTAAATTGATTTTTATTCAGTTCAATTTATTTATTATGCGTATTCATGAAGAACTTTACAAATTCAATATTTATATTTATAATAAAAAACAGAAATATTCATGCTAATATAATATTAGGGAAAGTGTGTATGTTCGTTTGTCCTTTCGGGAAGACGAAAGGTTAAGACGTGATATAAGCCAATTTTACACCAATATCCAAAAGGGTTCTTACGAGAAATCTAAAAATGTTTCATATGCGAGCGGGACTGCAGGGCAACATATAGTTTGTTTTTATAATTTTATTTAATATTTTTAGGGAAGTGTGAATTTTATGACATAATATTAGTTTAATTAAAGTAATATCCTCACGCCCCATGTCTACGAAACGGTAGGCAGAGGTGCATATGCACCCACGATTAGCCAACGATATATGGACTTTTTACGTGATAGGTGGCAAGTCTGTCGCCATATTGGAAACAAATTCCGGGTTTCTTCAGAATGTTTTCCTTCAACGTAAGAGCACTCACAAAATGTACTTAAGTTAGAAAAACTCATTGGCACATGGCGGGGTTCGAACCTGAACTACCGAAATGGAAGTCCGAAGTGCGTACCACTAGGCCACCGAGGCTCTTATGTTTATGTTATTAATAAATGTTTACAAAAATGTGCTTTATAGTAGGTAATTAAGTGAAGACATTTAGGGATTAATTAAAATATAATAATAAATGAAATATGATTAAAACATTTTACATGTTTAAAATTACACGGAAATAATACTATTATATTTATAACAGACTGGTAGCTAAGTTTCGTAAAGGTGTAATTGCTTACCAATAAATCATATAAAAACAGTGTAATGTATTATAAAATATAAAAAAAAATATTCTAATATATCATACATTTAAATAAACTTCAAATCGATCATAATTTTCACAAAAAATCTGACAGACGTGAGCGAGGAAATTTAACAAAACATGCCAAAAATATGCAAACACGTTTTGCTTGGTTGTATTTGTGAAAAGAACACTCACCTTATTATAACGGTGCACATAGGATTATTTCAGCACACACAGGATTAGTCCAGCACAGGGTAACACAGGTATCAGTCCCATGGAAATCCCGGAAGACTGATTTTCGATCGAATCATTTCACAGTACGAACAAGCCTCACAATAAATAAACGCATACGATATTAGGAGTTCAACGTCGGACGCCCGCGGGGCCAACGACCGTCCTTACCATGGCTACGTAGCTCGCAGACGTATAGCCGTCCCTCTCTAGCGGACGTTCCTTGCCGCACACTCTACGCTCTATTCAAATCAATTGATATACTACGACAATAATTAATACTATTGTAATGTGTAACATTAATGTATTTTACGTTTTATTACTTTTAAATTGGATAATATTTTTATTTTGTCATGAAATTATTTTATAGTTTAGAATATAATAAATTATTTTCCTAGATTATTTATGTCCGAAGGTAACCGATAAACGCGTCGCACCCATATCTTCGAAAGGTTAGACAGAGGTATATGTGCACCCACGATTAGCCGACGATATTAGGTCCTACGATGTAACAGGTTACTAAGTATATATTAAATTAAGAAAATGAGTAAAGATTGTTATGAAAAAGTAAATTACGCTAATAATTATTACTTACTAGCATTCTGCCCGCGACTTCGCCCGCGTGAATTATCAAATAGTTTTCTATTTTTTTGCAAGGCTATTGAATGTAAAGTTATACATTCAATGTTTTCAGCCAAGTGCGAGTCGGATTCACACACGAAGGATTTACTGCACAAATTACACAAATTGATCTAACCCCAAGATAAGCAAAATAAAATGCTTGTGTTATGGGTGTTAGACTAATACATAGAAATACTTAAATAACTAGGATAAATTTAATAAACACCCAGACCCGGAAATACAAACATCTAAGTTCATCACACAAATGCCTGTTCCCGTCGGGAATCGAACCTGAGCCTCGTGGTTAGTCGATGCAGTTAGGCGTATACGCTAGCCACTCGGCCAACGAAGCGGTCGAATTCCGTACCATTATCTTTAAAAACGACAAAGAAAATCACGTTCGTTGTATCGAAGCACAGTTTATATATTTATTTTATTCCGATTTTAGTATTTCTTATTATAGCGCCAACAAAAATACATCATCTATGAAAATTTCAATCGTCTAGCTATCGTAGTTTGCGAGACACGGTATGAAGACAGACAGACGGACGGATGGACATCGAAGTCTTAGTAATAGGGTTTCGTTTTTACCCTTAGGATACGGAACCAAAAAAGGAGGAGGTTCTCAATTCATCTGTATGTTTTTGTCTATGTAATTTTTTTTAAGCTCATATTTCAGAGGCCGTCCCAAATTTAATCGCAATTGGTTAGCACTTTTTGAAATATGAACTATCATGTTATGCACATGACAAGACGACATAATAATGAACTAAAAGTAGAATTTTTACAGTTTTGCTGCGTTTATACTTGTATTACATATGTACATAGCCGCTAGTTACACAATATACAAATGCTGAATAATTATTTTCCATCCGCGTCGCCGAACACGAGCGTCCGTCTGATCGAACCAGTGAATTTGGTTCGGTGCATTGCAATTATTGGACGTCAAAATTACAGCCCTATTGAAACAATATGTTCGAAAAACGTATTCTCAATCAGCGACGTTTTCAAATGCATGGCAATTATAAATACATTGTTCGGTTTATTTGTCCCTTTTAATATGTGGTTGCAATTGCACTTCAATGGATATGGGTTTTATCGATTGCGTCGTATGAATAAAATTTATTTAACGTGATATTAAAAGCGCATGGTGAAACTGCAAAAACCGATTTCATTATTATTATTATAAAAAGCTTTTATTTAACTTGCAAAAAAAGCAATATTAAAGCAATGTTCGGGTGGAATCTTAAAACTCAACTTTGTAGTAGATATTTTTAAGCGATTCAGCTGAAATGTTGTATACACGTTTAGTTTGGATTACAATGCACAGAAAGATACGTGACGTCATTCTATTTTTTTTTTTACTTTTAATTTATTTTATTAGTGTGTCATTTAAGTAAAGATTTTTATGTTTTTGTGGATATTCCAAAAACACAATATTGTGCAAGTATTGAAATTTAGTTATTAATAATTTGATTAAACATTTTAGTTATTAATATTGAATTGGAATTGTTATTGAAGCAAAATCATAAAGCAGGTTCCAAAAGTCACACCACTATAGGTAGCGCCACCAGAAGCCATTAATATAAAACCCGCTGGGCATCGAGACACGCAATATATTTCTAACTAACAACTAAACTAAACGCCGTTGGGGCTTAATCCCCTCTTTTTCTAAACCAACTGACGGCATATATATTCTACTCTAGTCTGATAAACATAAAGAGATATTTAGTTATTTGTAAGGTTCTTTAAATTTCAATTCATATAACCCCGTGTTGGTCCGGGTTCCGTTGTAGAATAGGCCAACTGCCTTCCCCACCCAGGCAGCTCGTAAGAGACGAGCTCAGGGTCTACTGTCACCAACATCGTGACATTGACCACTTGGTTGAGTCTTACAACGACTTGCCCGGATTGGTACCAGCGCCTTACCAATTCCTACCACAATAGCGTCAGCGCTCGCCATTGTCGTGTTATGGTTTGGAGAGTAGAGTAGCCGGTAAAATCACTCACGCAAGAGGCTTACCATCCTGGCCTCGGGTTGGCAACGCACCATTTCCACCTTTGGTGTCATTACCTTCCAATATCATAAAAATGCGAATGAATGAATTAAAAAAAACATCAAATGAAAAGAAGAAAGACTGACAAAACAAATACACAATGCGAATGTCGATGGCTGTAGGTACCCGGGGGAGTTTAATGGGTACACACAGACAGACAGACGGACAAAAATTAAAAAAAATACTATTTTAGTATATGTATCTTGTAAACACACGTAATATGCATTTAGTAAAAAACGGTTATTTTAATATTACATACAGAAACTCCGATTTTATTTATTTGCATAGATATAGATATGTAATTAAAATGTGAAAATAAAGTGTTTGTGAATTTTTAATCGTGTTCTATTCTAAAATTGCCAGATATGTAGTTTAAAATATACACTTAATAACCTAATTCGTAATAACGCTTTTTGCGTAATAACGCAAATATAAGTGATATATTGGCCAGCAAATATTAATAATTAAAATGTAAAATCATAGGCCAGGTTTTAAAAGTCAGAACATTATAGGTTGCTCAACAAGACACTATAAATATAAATCCCATTGCATCATGACACGCAATGCAATTTAGACTAACATCGTCTGAGCTAAACACGGCCGAGACAAATCTCCTATTTCTTGCAAAGAAATTAAAAAAATGAGATTATACTTTACCTAGATGTAAAATACCTAATGCCACTATTGTGTCTTCACTACATAGTATTAAACAAAAACGTGATAAATTCGTCACCATATCGGGCATAAATCCCGGGTTTCCTCATAATGTTTCCCTTCACGACATTAGCACTCAGAAATGTACTTAAGTTAGAAATAATTATTAACACAGACTGAATTGCAAATGCATGCAATGCAATTATTTTTTTTATTTAATAACATTTTTATAAAAAAATTAGTAAATTGGAGTTTAGGCGGGATCGATAGAAAAATGGACGCAGTTTTTCCTTAATTAAAAGAAATGGATTGCGTTCACGATCAATCCGTACTAATATTATAAATGCGAAAGTAACTCTGTCTGTCTGTCTGTCTGTTACTCTTTCACGGTTAAACAACTGAAGCGGTTTTGATGAAATCTAGTATAGAGATAGAGTTGACCTTGAGTAAGGACATAGGCTACTTTTTATATATAAGTCGGAAAAATGTCTGCCCTTTGAAATTTAATTATACTGTTTCTATTATCTTAGAGCATCTGATAATTGTCTCACACAAAAATAGATATCATAAAAATAATCCAAAAAAAAGTAAATTTTAGATGAACTTTATTTGTTCCTAAAACATTAATTCCTAGATGGAAAACTCACATAGCAATTAAACACCAAAGATGCAAGTGCTACGTTGTCAACCTGAGGCTGGAAGTTAAGTTTAAAGTACGGTTACTTAGCATATAAAATAGAACACGATGATTGTAAACATGATGTATGGTGGAAAAGATAAAGATGGTATCAATTTTGTCAAATCGTTTTTAGAAGGTCAGAAATACACCTTAATATTATAATTAATAGGTGGTTGTAGTCAAAAATTCACCTTTCTTCATCATTCATTAATTAAATCTTATAAAAAACATAGTCAAATTTTTTAAAATTTTTTATCAACGATCTGATCTCTCACTAAAACAAATTCACACCCAAGAAGTGATTTTTGCGATGCATCTATATAATATGTAAACATATATAAATTTTGCCACCGGATTATAATGCGGACAGAGAAGACAATCCCGCTGAGTTTCTTTTATTAAATTAAAAGAAACCCAGCGGGCTTGCCTTTTTTCTTAATTTTCTTTCTAAAGTAATGATACAGTAATTTAATACGTTACGATTTTATATCTATGATTTGATCACTTATCTACTATTAGTTAAAAAAATATTCACTTTTATGTATTTGACCATGAATTTTCGATTTTGACTCCATGATTTGATTACTTCCTATCAGTAAAAAATATATTCAATAACTTGAACAAATACAGTAATTTTACAATTTTAATTCCATAAATTGATCACTTACTATCAATTAAAAAACAACTTTTTTTATGGGATAAGACAGCTAACCAGCATACGAATCTTCTGAGCCACCATAAATGTTGTAGGTGCGTTAATGTCTTTGGCCGGGCTGTTAGACCGCCTGTACGAGTCTACCAGCTACCTCGCTCTCCAGACCGGAACACAATAACGTCGTTACGGTGGTGGGAATACCAGTGAAAATCCACAGTATATATTTCAAGCATTAGACGTTAATAATATGTATTATACTAGCGACCCACCCCGGTTGCGCACGGGTATAGGTACTATACATGTTATATACATAAAAACCTTCCTCTTAAATCATTCAATCTATTTAAAGAACCGTATCAAAATCCGTTGCTTAGTTTTAAAGACTTAAGCATACGTAAGGACAGACAGAGAAAGTGACTATGTTTTATAATGTGTAGTGATATCAGAAAACATTTATGTATCTCCCAAATGACAGCAAATAGGGGTCATTGTAACACAATCTTCCTAAGTCGAGAGCATGCAACTTATCCATTGGGGGACTTATCCTCAATTCATGCCAATTACACTACGATAATAGATTTGCAGCGGCTAGATCAATTTCGGTGACTATGTATATGAGACCAGGAAACGGGTGCTATATACATGCGTACATGACGTGTGTGTTATTCATACAAAGGTTATGTGTGTTATTCATACGGTATTTTTTAACTTACTCCAAAAATGTTTTTTTACCTTTTTTGTATGCTTATTGCACCAGGAAATCTCAATGAATTTTTGATGATTGCTTTGTAATATAGATCATGACTGCAGAGGTGTTTCTAAATCAATTAATTCCATAGGAAAGAGGTGATTATTTTTTATTTTTGTATTTCAAAAAGTAAAATAGACACGCCCACATCTCCGGAAGTACATATGCACCCCCGATTAGCCGACAATATCCCATGACTTGACAGGTAGCAAGCCCATTGCCATATCGGGCACAAGTCCAGGGTGTACTCACGATGATTTCCTTCACCGTAAGAGCAATCAGACAATGTACTTAAGTTAGAAAAACTATTAATAAAAATTAGTAAAGACCACTGAGCCTCAAAATGCACTGAATCATTCGCCATAAAAATAATGAGCAACCACCTATTATGCGAAACAAGAATCATCAAAATCCATTAGGAATTGGTGGAGTATTCGCGTAACAAACTAAATGGGTCCAAATTGAGAACCCATTCTATTTTTGAATTGTTTAAAAAGGCGGAAACTTAGATGTCATATTAATTAAATATCATCAATCGTAAGCACGACCACTCTCACTTGCATAACTCCAACGATTAAGAACATCGACTCGCCATATATAACAAGCGCTTCACCATAAAATTATATTCTCCCTAACATAATTAGAAAGTATAGTTAAGATTTTATCTTGTTTATAACGAGGACTTCCTCCTGGTATAATTCAGCAAGCGTTCAAAGTGCAGCGCAGAGAAAGTTTTAACCAAAACACGGAAGCGTTTCACCGTACTGCAATACTGCATTGGTAACTTAAATACTTGGATTTGTTACCATTAGGAAAAAATAAAACATACAATACAAATTACGTTTTTTTTAAACTGTACACAATATAAACAAATTCATTTATAAGGCCTTAGTACCTGGATGACTTGAAAATTTATTTCTCCTATTTATTTCTTTACTAATTAGTTGTTAACGATAAAAAAACGGTAAATATTAAGAACTATTATAATTTAATCATAGTCGAGTTGAAAGTTTTTTTTTTGTAAAGTGACATATCTTTCGCGTTCATAATTCTAAAAACACCTTTATTTTTAAAATAACTATTTAATATTAAAAAAAAGTGCTGAGAAAAAAAGGCTATTTGTATACACTTCAAAGATAAGAAGTTTAATCCGTTGATATCTTTGCCAGACGTTTTTAAAATAAGAAACTAACTTTGTGACGAAGAAATATTATTTGTTACATAAAATAATAACCATAAATAAACTTTTTCTAGAAATCGCATAAAGTTTTTGTATCGTACAAAACTTTAAAATTTCAAAATGGTGTGATATCTAAAAATATTGCACAGATCATATAATACAGTCTTCGTAAACGATTGTCTTTGCTTTTTGTGTTTTCTTATCTCGGTTTAATTCAGAAAGAAATATCTCAAAATTTCTTAACGTAATTGTTTTGATTATATTTGTATTATGTAGGATTAAAGACCATTACTAAAATTAATAATTTAAAATAAACCTGTTTTGGTAAAAATAAATATATATTTTTAAACGTAAAACAAGTCAAAACATATTAATAAATATCTCCGTACAAATGACACCAAATGTTCTAACCCCCAAAGTAAGTAATCATGTGCTTGTGTTAACCAACGCTAATAATACGATTACTTAAAAATAATTAAATAGCTATCAGAAAAAAATCCAGACCAAGAATACAAAAACCTATTATCATCATCACATAAATACTTGTTCCCGTTGAGAATGGAACCTAAACCCCACGGTTGGTCGGTGGCGGTAAGCGTATACGTTAATCAATTGGCCAGCGAGGCGGTTGAACATTATCTATTAATATATTATGATTATTTGAGTATGCTTCAAAAACTTAATAGAACCGAAGAACTGAAAACTACAAGTATTTTACCGGATAAAGTAGCAAGCGAAGGAGCGGTTCATGTATTTTTAAGTAGTTTCCAACATCCAATTGCAATAATAGCGATACCAAATTTTAAAGTAGTGAGTTTTCTTTTAGTAGTGAGTTATTTAAAGTACCTACGATTAAAATTAAATTTCTCAGATTGTGCCTTGAGGTTTCTTGCTTATAACACAGTTTTTCTCGAGAGTTAGTTACATCTTGGATTTGCAGTTATTGGCTCGGTAGTAAGCTTTCGTCTACTTGACAAAAATGGCATCTGACGGTAAGTCAAACCCATACAAAGTACTCATATAAATAAACATACAAGAATTGCTCTTTTAAAAGTATTATATATTTAAAAGTATATAACCACGCTTAGCTTTTTGCGAGATAGTTAGAGAGTCTCGAGTGTCAAATTTGCCTAGCTTCCTCCAAAGTATTTGAAAGAGAATAAATACCAAAGAACTTTAAATGGACCCTATAACAGTATACCCGGGTTCAATTCCCAGGTCGGGCAACTTTTCTTAAATGTTTTTCAGATTATTCTGAGTAAGCATTACATTGCCCGGGATTGGAATGTGCCCGAAGTGGCGATATTCTTTCCACCTATCACGTTAGGGTCCTAATATATTGGCTAATCGTGGGTGTTCTAGTATATCTACTGGACTTACGAGTAGTGGATATACTCGTACACCTCTGCCTATTCATTCGTGAATAATAGGCGTGAAGATATTTTTTTTATTATATGTGTAGATGTTTTAGATAGATAAACTGAAAATCGATCTGTTTTTACAAACTCTTGAGCTACCCATCGCGCGACACGTTTTATTTTTTATTTAACACTTGATTGTACACATATGGTAATACGAAAAAAAAAATTAAAAAAAAAACAAAAAAATTGCTGACAAGAGACATCTTACAACTAACCTCGGATAGAGAAAAACATAATTAGGAATAAATGTGAGTTATATTAAATAATAAACTTTTTACTCTTATATATCGATGAAAGTCGTGCTAGTTAAACTATTTATAACTCAAGAACGGCTGAACTGATTTGGCTACAATTAGTAAGAGGTAGTTTAGAACTAGGAAACGGACATAGGATACTTTTCATCCCGTTTAATTTTCATGAAATTTTATCTGCATATCGGGTAGGTCGGTATAATTTACATTCAATAAACTAAACCTAATTAACATACAGATAGACTTGACAACTACTAGGTGCTTTTTTCTACTAGATGGTAGAGTCTTGCAATGACTAGCCCGGATTGGTACCACCGCCTTGCCTATTCCTGCCATAATAGCGTCTGTTTTGGTTTGGTGGGTGGGGTAGCGGGTTAAATTATTGAAGCAAGAATTTTACCATCCCAGTCGCATCCTTTCGATGCACCATTTCCACCATTGGTGTCTATAGGCGACGTGTATTTCTTACCATCAGGAAATCCGTCTTCTTGTTTGCCTTCCAATGTCATAAAAAAAGGTATTGAATTAATTTTTTTACAGTTTTTACGGATTAGTAGTTCTTTTTTAGGAGTAAAAGCGGACTCCTAAAAAACTGTTTTCGACATAGAAATAATCTTTTGCACGGGGTTTCGTATGTGACATGACATAGGTTGTGCCGTAATAACATTTACATATCTTGATTTTGGATCCGAGTATTTAGAAAGTTTGTTCTTTATATATTTTCTGAATTACGGTGAAGAAAAACAACGTCAGGAAATCCGGGTTCGTGTATTCGAACCCTTATCTAGGATTGGGTCTGATTTCCCCTTTGGGGTGCAGAAGTTAGATGACAGTCGGTCTGAGTAAAGATTGGTGCCTTCTTCAAATCCCCAAGATTAAAACAAATCAAATATCTATATTGCATTACATGTCATAATTTTGAGATGTCATACAAATTAAAATAATAGTCCAGACACATATGACTCGTTGAGGCGGTCATTGTGTCAAGCGAGAAAGATAACTATTGCTCTAACCCCAAAGTAAGCAAATTAAATGTTTGTGTTATGGGTGTTAGACAACGATACTAATACATAGAAATACCTTAATAGAACCTTACCAGAATAAATTTAATAAACACCCAGACCCGGAAATACAAACATCTATGTTCATCACACAAATGTCTGTCCCCGTCGGGAATAGAACCTGAGCCTCGCGGTTAGTCGAGGCAGTCGAATTTACATTTTATATTATAACAACCATTACGCGGGCTCCGGAGCTATGTGTTTTTAAATTGGAAGGTAGTAACTCTAAATCGTACCTATTTATATTTATCTCTACTATTACCTATTTATATTTATCGTTGTGCATTGTCAGCTTGTTTTTTGAATAAATCGAGATAATTTCTGATAAATTTACATGTTTCAAATGTATATATTGTTATTATATTTTTTAAGATTTCGAAGTGATTATATTAAAGTTTTTGAAGTGGTAGTTATAGTAAATACCTCGATATTATCTGATATAGAAACGGGAATAGGCTATGATGAAGAAGTATAGTCAACTACACATTGCGATTAAGAATTCGTACAGTTGTTCAGATTTTTTTTGTAACGTGTAGTCTTTAAACCTGAGAACCTCCGTGGCCTAGTGCTACGCGCTTCAGACTTTAATTTCAACAGTGTAGTCTAGTTACAAATCCTGCCATGTACTTATTTTCAAACTTAAGTACATTTTCTGGGTGCTCTTACGATAAGAAAAAGAGTGCATACAGCACCCACAGTAATATAAGGGCGCAATCCAAAAAGGTTTTTTGCTGAGTGACATTAAAGTTTCTGGATTCCTACATAGCACCATGTTTTCAAATAACATGATGATTATTTATGTTATGATGTAAACTTTGGGATATATCGCTTCCTATCAGTGCTAACCGATAAATAATATCATATTATGTCCTTAGCATTTAAAAACACAGTTTATAAAATGTTCGACTTGATCACATACATTGAATGTGCGATTTTTAACTTTGCCTACGCTTTTGGTGTGATGAATAAAATTATGTTTGATTAAGTATCTTCCAGAGCGGCGTGAGACTTGCAGCGAGCCCTGCATAAGCCCGGGACGCAGGACGGGCCTGACCTATTTATTCCACAATCGATTACATTACAGTTATCTCAACGAAATAGCTGTCGTCTTTTTCCAACATTCGTGGAAACATCTAGAGACAATCACTTTACGTCTCGTTCGTTACTTTTTAAATTTCGAATAAGGTTATAAGATTTTAAAATTTTCGAATTGATAAATGCAACCTCCTTGGACGTAAGTAGGTACCGCTATACTGTATGTACTTGCAGTCTGTTGCCATGGGTATCGAACGACTTGGTACGCTCTACATGACCCTAGCACGAGATAACCACCTTTATGCCTTTAAATATAATGCCTATATTGGTATACAGTTGGCAGTAAACGTGAGTGAGTTAGGTCTTGCATCTGTGTGCACGCCCTGCGTCGATGCAAGCACCCCTAGGTCAGTACTCTCTTATGCACTCGACTGAATGCATTCTCGTCGCGAGACTGATCGAAAATCAAAAATCAGACAAAAAATCCTTGGTCATATAGTTTTTAGTGGTTTTTACTACAGTTTAAACAAAATAAAATGGATTATCCGTGAATTTATGCAGATTTTTCGAAGTCCATCATCCGCCATTTTAGCTTGGTAAGTCCGCTTTCCAATTTTTTGATTTCAGAACAATCGTACGCCATTTTGAAAATGTCTTTGTTAGCACTTTTTAATACGACATATGGACGGTTTTTTTGGAACCCCACAGCTTTTTGTGAGTGTGAGCTTAATTAAATAAAGGAATTTAATTTTTTATGCCTAATTGAGTGACGCGAGGTTTAAAATAGAATGATTCCTGCGTGTTACGCCCCCACCCTTTTTCCTTTGTCACAAACCCAAATATATATTTTTGATACACAAAGAATTTTGTCAATATATAGATTACGTCACGTACGCCATTTTGAAAATGGGCGTTTATATATCATAATGAATCATTACATTCTGGAACATTTCTTTATAATTGCGGATCAATTAGATAAGGTAGGTTATCGATTTTGAGGTGAAATGGAAGAGATGGTAGAGAACAAAGATTTTACCATTTATCTTGGAATAATATCTTCTTATTGGATTATTAAGTCGTCACAACCGACTAATTGTTGAATTAAGGGAAAGTTGAAACGTTCCGCCGTGGTCACCGACACTGAAACCAGACAGGATAAAGTTTTAATCCATTTCTAGTCATTGCAAATCAAATTATCTGATTAAGCTTAGCATATTATATAGTTTCGCAAACGAGAACCAAGTCATAACTATCAGTAACCTTGTAGATAATTAAATGTTGGTTTTAAAAGTGTGAAAAAAATTGGATACCTGTTTAAAAAAAGAACTTAATCATTTTAAAACTTGACATGATAAAGTTTTAAACTTTTTTTCACACTTTAAAATATAAAATTTAAATATCTAATAGGTAAGTTACTTCTAGTTCGTCGTTCCTAGTCGTCCAAACTGTGTCCAAATGTTCTTAAAACCATTTTTTATGAAACTGTCACTGAAATGGAAGTACTATTACGTATTTATATGGTCTCAATTACTTCTGTCTTATTGAAAAAATATTATTTTATCATTTTTTTTTATTTTGCATAATCTGTATTTTACCAGATTTAAGAAGGTATAACTGAAAAAATTTTGGTTTTTGATATTTTTTCCTGCGCACAGTACTACAGTGATATAAACGGACAAAGGATGGGTCTCCAGATGGTACGAAATACCCGCCGCCTATAGCCAGCACCAGACGCCTATAAAGATGGCAAGTCTTGCGCATGCTTACTGCCCTACCCCATGGATGGCGGCGGAAATATATTTCCGGGGATGATATTTATATCATACACATCTATGACATATAAACATTTTGTGTCACAATGTTAATTGCTATACTCCTACGAAACGGCTAAATCGATTTTGATGAAATTATATATTATATGCACCTGGTATATCTGAGAATAGGATGTTTTCTATTTTCCATACTTCTAAATGCAGGCGGTATGAAGTTCGCCGAGACAGCTAGTCTTCTTTTCTACATATATAAAATTAAATTGTTGTTAATTTTAGTTTCGCTAAAACTCGAGAACGGCTAGACTGATTTGGCTAAATTTGATTTTGGACTATTTGGGGAGATCCAGGAAAGGTTTAAACAGATAACTTAGAAATATAGTAAAAATAGCAATTTCGTTTTCTCTTAGACACCATTTCTACCTGTCAAATATTTGATGTTCATTCTGTCGTTCACAAATCAATTAAATTTAAAATTCGTTTAGAAATCAAATTAATTTAAAAAGTGAGTTCTTTTTCATTTTATTGATTTTTAATGTACTTACGGGTTTTCATACCCGTAAGTGCGAGCTAAACAAAATTCGCCAGGACAGCTATTATTAATATAAAAAACCCGGACAAAACGAATTTAACCCTAAAGTAACTCTTATGTTTATGTAATCGGTGTTAGATTTAAAAACATATAATAATAATTTAACATCCAGGCCGAAAAATACAGGCAAATATTTTCAACACGAAAAATACCTGCACCTGGAATTGAACGGGTGGCAGGCATGAACTCTCGACCAAATTATTTCATACTTACATATCTTTATGCTTGTAAGAGGCGAGCACAGGTTAACTGGGTCACTACCAACATGACCACTGGTGGTAAACTGCAGTGCAGCAATCCCCCGGGTAGGGATCCACCGCCTCACCTATTCCTGCCGCCATAATGACATTGTCGTGTTCCGGTCTGAAGGGTAAGGTAGCCGGTAAACTTGCACATCAGATCTAACAGCCTGGCCACGTAATACTGATGCACCTACAACATCTATGGTGTCTAGAGGCCACGCATTATATATTATTAGCTTTTTCGCAAAAATATAGTATTTTTTTTACCATGCTGAGCGTATTGATTGTCTGTTAATAAATATTAAACATGCAGATCAGGCCTAATATACCGGCCACAGAACAGCAACGCACCTATAATATCTATGGTGTCTATAGGGCATGGTTGTCTCTTACCATCAGGAGACCCGTGAACTTGTTAGTTGTCTTACCATATAAAAAAACTTCACGCCAAATCCCTTGTAGAATAGACAGAGAGTATCGAGCGTCTCTTCATACAAACCGTCTAGTCTTTCGCATAAAAATATCTGAAGCAATTAGATTAGAACGTCGGCTCGATCCTGATAACAATAACATCTTTGTTCGTCCACCTCACGGCCGTACAATTATTTAGTCGCACAGGAAGTGTGTATGTTTAGCGAGAAATATGACTAAACAATTCCATACGAAAGGTTACCAGGACTTGAGTCAGCGGTACTGACGGTCTTACTGTCTTGGATTATTATTATGGAATAAAGAAGCGAACAGCACAAGGCTCTCCTGATGGTAAGAGACAACCGTGGCCTATAGACACTAAGTTGTTGTAGCTTGTGTCATTGTCCTGTGGGCGGGGTGTTAGGCCTGGTGTGCAAGTCTACCGACTACCTTACCCTCCGGACCGGAATACGACATTACCATCATGGCGGTGGGAATAGGTATGGCGGTGGCTTCCTACACGAGCGATTTGCTGCACAGCACTCTACCTGCCTGGTATCCTATACGAGCTGCCTGGTAGAAAGGCAGAAGGTCTATTCTACACAGAGGACCCATTAGGAGGAAAAACTAAGCATCCAATTTTCTTATTGCCTCTGTGGTCAAGTGGAGTAGGTGTTTGTGAGACGCACGAGGTCCCGGGTTCGATTATTCATATAAGTTTTTTCAATTCCATGAAAAACATAACGTTGCCCGAAATTGAATTTGTGATCAATATGGCGACAGAATTAAGTACTGTCACATTCTGGGATCTAACATCTTCAGCTAATCGTGGGCATACCTTTCCGAGGATACGGGAGTCATGATATATATTTTTTATTTTTTTAAAAATACCTTCAAGCCAATTATCTCCGAAGTAGGCAGAGGTGTGCTAGTACCTATATCAACAACTCGTAAGTTCAGTAGATATACTAGAACACTATGTGATAGCTGGCGAGCCTATCACCAGTTCCTGCACATTCAAATTTCGGGCAATGCAATACTTACTCAGAATAATGTGAAAAATATTTAAGAAAAGTTGCCCGACCTGGGAACCCTTCAACGAATAGAGCAGTTAAGAGTTCTCCATATTTAAACGAGTATATAAAAATTGCAGTGTCTGTATGTAATATTAAAACAACGACTTTTTACTAAATGCATATGTATATTAACATACCAAAACAGTATTTTTTAGAATTTCTGTCTGTCTGTTTGTACCCGCTAATTTCTGAAGCGGCTGAACCAATTTGGTCAGGACTTTCACTGGCAGATAGCTAATGTAATAAGGAACAGCTCAGATTTCTTTTATTTTAGAATTTTATTTCATAAATATGTAAAAAAAATAATTAAATAAAAACGTGGACGAAGTCGCTGGCACAGCTAGTTATTAAATAAAATAAAGTAATGAATCTCGTCATACCCTTATTCCTGAAAGGTAGATATGTAGCATGTGGAAATACAAGTCAGCTCGTAAGAAATATAGGTTAGCTGGGTCACTCTCAAACATGACCACAGGTGGTAGAGTGTTGTGCAGCATTTCGCCCGGGTGGGGATCCACCATGTAGTGTTTCGGTTCGGAGGGTAGAGTAGCCGGTAGACTTACACATTAGGTCCAATATCTCGGCCACAAGGCAGCGTCACACCTACAACATCTATGGTGTCTATAGACCAAAGTTATTCCTTACCACCAGGAGAGCTATGTACTTGTTCGCTGTCTTATCCTATAAAAAAAAGACAAGCCCGCTGAGTTTTTTTCGCCGGATCTTCTCAGTGAACAGCCGCGTTCCGATGCGATGGTAAATTTTAAAATTAAATAGACGCGTCACAAGAACCGCTTATAAGGTCTATGTGAAACAAAATATTTCTCTCTATTCTCTCAACGAACTGACAACCAGGTGTGCTGAAGACCATGTTAAGTGGAGAAGATAGAGAAGGAAAGCTAACCCTGGGCTTCCACGCCCAAACGTGAGAAACACCTGGGAGAACCACTACAATTCTCAGACGATATGGATAATTTAAAAGTAGAAAAAAATAATAAAGAAGTTGACGTCAAAACAACAAGGAGTTTTTGCTTTTTGCCTTTCTGCTATCTCACGTCATAGAAAATGTAGTAACTATAATTATTTGCAATCACCGCGTATGTATGTATGTGTCGCTGCAGAGGTCAGACGCTGGGTATCGGACAGCGACCGCAGTGACGTCACCGCCGCCATATTGGATCACTATACTGATTACCACATTGGCACTGTTTAAATATATTTACCAGGAATATTAAATAAATTAATTTAATTTCAGTGAGAAGCGTTTATATAGCATTGAAACTGTAGCAATTTTTTCACAATAAGTTGAGAGAAAGGCTTTTCTAAAAAATATTTTTAGTTGCATTTTTTTGTAATTGACTCTTTCGATATCATTAAAATGTGACACTTTAAAAACTAAATTAAAAGTAAAAAAAAAAAAAACATTTTCCCGCCACGTTTAATTTACTTATTACTTTTGTTGTTCGCCAAATTGATGGATCCAACGAAAATAGTTGTTAATTTTTAAAATTTTATTTTAGAAATATAAAAAAGCGACTCAAATTGCAATAACAAATATGAATAAGAAATAAAATATGAGATTTGGAGGAATTGAGAAAAGACCACGCTATGTAATTTTGTATGGAAATCTTCTTAAAATATTATTTTAAGAAATATTAATTAGGCATATTGGCAACAAATCTATATCTGTGAAAATTTTAACCTAACAACTATCTATCTACAACCATCACAGTTTATGAGATAAGTACAGGCAAACACATAAACAGATAGACGGACACTACTAGCAGCAAATCGCCCGGGTAGGGCTTTACCGCTTTACCTATTCCTGCCACCATAAGGACCTTGTCGTGTTCCGGTCCGGAAGGTGGTGTAGCCAGTTGACTTGCATATCAGATCTAACAGCCTGACCACGTAATACCGATGCACCTACAATATCTATGGCGTCTATAGGCCCCGTTTGTCTCTTACCATGTACACCCGTGTAATTATTCGCTGTGTTATCCAAAGAAAATAGTATTTTTTGTTTTCCATACTGTGTGTATTGATTGTCTCCTAATAAATGTTTTCTTTCTTTTTTATCTTTATTTATGTTAGGGGGGCAGGTATGGACCACCGACACAGGTCTCAAACCCGTCGGTATTTTTATTTTTTGTTTGTTTTTTGTAGGCTTAATTTTCATTTATGTAAACCTGAAGGCATTTACTACTAAGTACAAAGTTATGACTTCAGATAGTTTGTATCACTTTCAGTGTGGGAAATTTTTCTTCTGCCAAGTACTAAGTGCAATTCGGACTCTCGCATGAAGTATTCCAAAAAATTAGGTATTTTTAGTATTTATTGTAACGACAACAGAAATACATCATCTGTAAAAAATTCAACTTTGTAAGTAGGTACCTACTATCATGACAGACAGAAGGACAGCAAAGTCACAGTACCTAATAAGGTTCGGTTTTACCATTTGGGTAGGTATGGAACCCTAAAAACCGATATCAGATTTATGTAATCTAAATATGATGAGGATCTATTTTTACGTAAATCTCGAATGTCTTAACTATTATTAATTTATAGGTACTTGTCTAGTGTCCTGTAAGTAATATTTAATTAAATAACAATAAATGAGCATAACGAGTAGCCATTTTTATTGTTAGTCGAGACTTTTCCAAAAATCATGTTTGTTAAAAGTCGTCAAATATTAAATTATATTATTATAAAATTTAGTTAATGAATATGTACTCTAAATATTCAGATAATCTATCGACTACTCTTCGTCTTTACCGCGATCTAAACAAAGATAGCGACATCTGTTGGAACTAAATATTTATTGGTATTTATTGTTATAGCAACAAAAATACATTGTCTATCATCGTTCATGAGATACAGTCTGGTCACAGATAGACAGGTGAAAAGGGGAGTCTTAGTAAGAGACTACCGTTTTTGCCCTTTCATACTTAAAAGCATCTGCTTGGAGAGATGTTTTTAATAGTTGCTTAAATAAATACTTTAATATGTCTATTATCTTGTTACGTTTGTCGTATATGAAGTAATGGCTTATGGAGAGAATTCTAAGAATCACAGAGTACCTAAACACTACCAGTGTTAACATTATGGTTCTTATCTATTACGTTTTGCACAGCTACATATTTCGTATTTGTTTTTCAATACACTAAAAATATCACTGGTGGTAGAGTTCTGTGCAGCAACTCGCCCGGGTAGGGATCCACCGCCTTACCTATTTCTGCTGCCGTAATGACATTATCATGTTCCGGCCTGGAAGGTAAGGTAGCCGGTAAACTTACCAGGCCTAACATCCTGGGCCAAAGGACAGCGACGCATCCACAACATCTATGGTATAGGCCACGGTTGTCTCTTACCATCAGGAGAACCATGAGGCAACGAACAAGCGTTAAGTACCTGTTAAAAAAGTGTCGGTGTAAAAATGAGAAAGGTGCTCCGATGGTGTGGTCATGTGGCAAAAATAAAAGATGTAAGATTGATAAAACAGCCATACAATACGATGTGGATGACTGTAGGTCCCCGAGAAGACCTAGGTTAACATGAATCAAATAGCTCGTGTGTTATCCAAAGATCGTATAAGAATCTCCCAAACCTGTGTGTTTATATGAAGAGAGTAATGAATGTGGAGAAAGCTAGGCAAGTATGAAATAATCGTGACACTTAGTACTCCATACTGTCCGGGATCTGCCATGGCGATGTGTGTATATGTACTTTTTTCAAAAACATAAATGCCTCTGTGGTGTAACGGTACGCCTGTCGCCTGTTAAGACCGTTAGCCGCGTAAGGTCCCGGGTTCAATTCCCAGGTCGGAAAACTTTTCTTAAATGTTTTTCAGATTTTTCTGAGTTAGCATTATATTGCCCGCGATTGGAATGTGCCCGAAGTGGCGATAGGCTTGCCACCTATCACACCATGGGCCCTAATACCTTGGCTAATCGTGGGTGTTCTAGTATATCTATAGACTTACGAGTCGTGGATATACTAGCACACCTCTGCCTATCCCTTTGGGGCTATGAGGCGTGAAAGTGCTTTTTTTCTTTTTTAAATGGAGGTTTTTGATGATATATTCTTGGTTTTTATTTTAAATATTTTCAATGTACACTACTTGGTTTTCTATATGCTCTGTCTATCCTACAAGGGACTTGGCGTAACGACATAATGTATTTATGTACAAAAAACTGAAATTTATGTCTCGTTCAAAATCAAAATTCAGTTTTTTCTTCATTTCATCCGATATTTCACACCGCTCTACCACCAACTAACTTGATTTAAGTTTCGTTGACCAAAACTGACGAAAATATATTTTATATTCGTTTTTTTTCGATTATTCACATTTTTTAAAATATATTACATTTTATAAATGGCTATTAAAATTTAACATAGATAAAAGTGAAATGTATTGTGATTGATACGAGTACAACGAAACTTGGATAAAACAGTCAAAAAGATCTATTGAAAACAACAGAATGTAACAAATAGAAGTCTATAATTTATACACCTTAAAACCTTTTTAAAATTCAAAGGGCCGACGTTCGAAGGGCGTTGCGCGCGCGCAGCCCATTGGCCAACCAGACGACGCATCCTGCATAAAGTTTGGAATCATAGACCATTTCTATTGGTCTATTTACCATTTAACGATTGGCTTGCTGCATTTAGGACTGGTTGGCGGGCTTTTTTTCTTTTAAACCTGTTCCTTATTTGTTTATCCGCGGTTAGATGTTTTATCTATGATGTTTATTTATGATGTTTTGTGGTACGCACTTCGGATTTACATTTCGGTAGTCCAGGTTCGAAACCCGCTATGTACAACGAGTGTTTGTAGCTTAAGTATATTTTCTAAGTGACATTACGATAAAGGAAAACATCGAGTGGAAATCCGGGATTTGTAGGTACCCGATATGGTGATGGACTTGCCACCTGATACATTATGTGACCTAATAAGGTTGGTTAATCGTGGGTGCATATGTACCTCTGTCTCTACTTTGTATATGATAATATTGTTTGAAGCTTGAATTAGTTTGTATTTTAATAAATAACACATGTCTATTTTCACATATAACTTATAATTGAAAATTATTTTTGAAATAGCCAACCGGTTTCGCTTTCTACAGCATCTTCAGGGTTAAAACTTAAGTTACTAACAATATTTTGGTTTGCGATTTAATGATAATGTTAATTAATGATATAGCATTAATATCAGTAATTTAATATTTCATTAAAATAATATTATTATAAGTGATAATCTACATGTCATACCATCATTATTCATTACATATTATCATTAAGTAATATGTATGTAATGATTGTGTGTTAGTGTGAAATGTAGATTATCATTTATAATACCCTACTTATTACTTAAATGAAATATTAAATTAAGGATATTCATTACTCAGTCATATGTAATTAGAGTGTGATGTCGATAAATACATAAATAAATAAATTTTAGGTAAATATGTGAAATTCTAATATGCAAAAAAGCCTCTACAAGTATTATTCATTTAAATATGAACATGTGAATGTTTTACCAAGCGCCAAAGATGAAAATATAGAATATAAAAAATACGAAATGTCACTATGTCACACTACATTGGTAATATGAGATTCCGTCATTTTTTATAAGCAAAAATTATATATTATAATATGCCTTTTTTGTCTAAATAGTCAAAAGTGATTGACTGGATTAATTCAAATTTACATTTATAGGGTTCCGTTCCGCTATAACAACGAATACAAAAAACTTAAAAAAATTATATAGGTACCTCTATATAGTAGTGCTTCCATACAACATACAAGATTTTTTTTACCGTTTTCACCGGTAATGGAACGGAACACTTCGTGCGAAAATCCGACTCACACAGACAGACAGGCGAACAACGAAGTTTTAGTAATAGGGTTTTGAGTACATTCCCCTAAAATAAATATAAACTTTTTCACATACAAGTTATAATCTATACTAATAAATAAAATTGGAGTGCTGTATGTAATATTAAGGTAACCGTAAATTTT